>OMKY01244222.1:0-11868 GCA_900302395.1 Bregmaceros cantori | reverse complement strand
TTTTAATTTAAATTGATACTTACTATATTTGGTAGTTAATTTGCTACCAATTTCATCTAATGGCAGATAGAGGTAGGTCTAGGTAGAATAACATGTGAACATCAATCTAGCAATGCACAAACCCATCATGTATGTATTGGTTTATTTTAAACGCCACGCTTCATGACTAGAGCCAAAGAGAGATCAAGAAATCACGGCCTCACAAACTGCAAAGGCCCTCCTAACCTCAGCGTCCGCCACGGCTGTTGATACCCCAGGGTTAAGGCACTGGCCGACGACTGTCTGAATCAGTGCTCAAAAGTGTCGGAGAGGGGATCACCAGGCCAGCAGCACGGATAAACCCGGGTTTACCATAAAATGAAATGAAGATGAACTGAGTGTGGCCTACCTTTGACGGTGAGCCGTTTCGTTGCATGGTGTGTGATGTCTGTGACGTTGTTGTGTGCAGTGCACACGTAATGTCCTGTGTTGTTTCCGGTGACATGTTCGACTTCCAGAACAGAACCGTTGCCGACCGGACTGCACGTGCATGGCCAAGTCGTGTTGTTCGGACAGATTCCGCAGAATTCCCAGTGCATCGTGCTGGGCGGATAGGATTCTGCGGAGCAGGCGTAGGTGACATTCTGTCCGTACAGAGCCATATCCGGACCCGCGATGCTTGTCAGGTGTGGCCCATCTTGAAAGACAAAAAGACAATATGTCAATCATATGTTGTCATCCAGTCACCGTGCAGTAGGTGGGACAAACAGCGTGGAGGCGTGACAAGTATTTAAACCAGGCAATCCAATCACAGCGCAGTAGGCGTGGCGATCGAGGAGCCGACTGAGGAAGCGAAGACGAGGCTGACTGTCACGTCTATTATTAATTTCCATTGCGAGCGACATCGCAGCGACATCGAACGAGAATTAAATCAAGTGTATTATATTCAATGAATTATATGAATCGTGTACGCGTGCGAGTGTGTGTTGAATTAAAGTGAGAGAAGTATTAACGGGAGAAGTCGGCCACGCAGCGCGGCAAATTTCCATTCCATGTTCACTCCGCCGCCCCATGCATGCTAAATTCTGAATGGGATCAAACATGCAAAATGTCAACATCCATCCGACAATGCCCAGTGCCATTCATTCCCGGGGTGAAAAAAAACCTGCCGCAGTCAAAATTTAGGAGCTATTAAAACATGTTGACCATCAACCTGTGTAAATTGATTTGTGATTATTGTGATATTTACATTATAAAATGTATGGCATTATCATCGTTATTATTGCTGTATTTACCTCGTGTTACCTCGCCTCGACCGCGGCTGCAGAGCACTGCCAGCGGGTCTCTATAGCCGTGACTCCACGGAGAACTCGCTTACCAGGGGACACGGAAGGCCTATATTGTGCATTGTTAAGTTTAGATATAGTTTATACAAAAAAACATGGTGGACTTTCAAACTTCATAGCAACTGGATTAACGCCATTACGTTCGCTTCCTTGTCTGTCCGCAAGATGGAGCCCCACGGCGCTTGACAACTGACAGTGAAAGTGGACGGAAATAGTCTCCAAGACATAGGATATACTGAAATATATAAGGAACAGAAAACAAAACGTTTTTAACCGGTTTTGTGGATTTCATAATGTTCAGTTTCTGTTCCGGAACGTTTGAAGAAATCCTTTTTCGTTTCTGTTTCTGCTCCTCGTAAAATTCCATAAAGCTCAGCTCGTTTTCGGTTTTTGTTTTCGCTCCTTGAACCGGTTCGGAGCCCTGGTACAAACAGAATTAAGCATGAAGGTGTAAATGAATAGCCTGGAAAGCCAGAACCAACGGATCGTCCACGCATCACACGCGATAAGAAACGATTATTGGGTCTGGTAAAACCAGGGTCGAAAAACGCGTCAAAAGGTGTCAATCAACTTGTGTTATCTAGTCACAGCGTAGTAGGTGGGACAAGCGGCGTGGATTCGTGAACACCAAACTCCGCCCACGTCTCGCGTCACCCGTACCAAACTACGGCCACGTTTCAATTTGAATAATCCGTTTGGTCACCCCATATACGGACGACGTCTGCCTGATTTTCCCATTTCCCTGATTTTACCGTCTAGCGATGTGAGATGCGTGGACGATGCATTGGTTCTGACTCGCCAGGCTAGTAAATGTCATTATTACCTGCGCCGGGGCGGAGTTATCCAGGGGATAACTTTTTCAGTTATCCCCTGGATAACTGAAAAATTTGAGCACGGATCTGGATGAAATTTTGCAGAGTTGTTGGAAATGACAAAAGAAAGAAGTGATTACATTTTGGTGCATTTCTGTAGCCTATAAGTAACTTAATAGTCATACTTCATTATTACTAACGGGTGAACGATCCCCGTTCTCCGTAGTGACGTCACGCCGCGTGGCCACGACTCCCGTGCCTACACCAAGCAACATAATCACACTTAATCACCAACACCTACAGATAGATGGATGGAAAGTTCCTCACCTGGTTAGTGCAGAGGTTGGTCAATGAGACGTTTCCATGTAAAAATCTGAATGATTGGTTAGGTCCAACAGCGTCCTAACTATTACAAATATCTAGCGATGTGTGATGCGAGGACAATGCGTTGGTTCTGGCTCGCCAGGCTACTACTCTACAAGCACTTGCATTTAGAATGGATTGCCACACATACTGCTAACACTAAAAGTACTATGTTTTGTACCACTACGGTGCAGGTTTGCAATCTCTGAGTGCTTCTAGTTTGAAATAGGTTTCAACAAAGTGTCCAAGTCCAGGAGTTTAGCATTGCCAGATACTCACATGCAACATGAATGTCGTATTGAGGGCTGGTCGCGTTGCTAACCAGGCTGGAAGTCATGCACTCGCAGCCCCCGTTGTCGGAGCGCGTGACAGGAGAAAAGGTGACTGTGGTGTTGTCGTCTCCAAATGAGATGTGAGGAGCGCTTTGCAAAACCACGCCATCCTTTATCCAGTAGGTGGACATGGAGGGGCCGGTGGTTTTACAGGTCATGCTGAAGTTCTTGCCATCCACTGGTGTTCCATCGGGCACTATCTCGGCGGTCACATGATCTGAAAGACATTTTTGAATGGAAATGTTGTGTATGATGTGACATGTTCTCTTGTCACGTCGTTTGGCTCTGGTCATGGGGGGGTTAGCTATCTCACCCTGCGTGCTGGATCTGAAAGACATTTTTGAATGGAAATGTTGTGTATGATGTGACTTGTTCTCTTGTCACGTCATTTGGCTCTGGTCATGGGGGGGTTAGCTATATCACCCTGCGTGCTGGGGTGAAAATTGTGTATACTACTGCTGCCCTCTCACCCCATCTGCTGGGGTGAAAAAAATCTCTGCTGCCCCCTGAATTACCATAGTGCCTTTCCATGGTACTCATGGAAATAGGGGGGGTTCCTCCGGACAGAGCCATAACGCCAAGATAATTCTAATTTCAATAAAAGAGCTGCTTCTTAATCTTCTGTTGTGTTTCTTGACTAAAATGGTTCTGACAGAAATTACTTTAGTTACTTTTTCGTTATCATTCTCTCCCAGAATGATATTTATCTGTCATTTTAATAATATATTGAATAAAAATATGTTTAATAATATAATTGATAGCTTTCAAGCTTTGGTTTTGCATTTATTACTGTGAAATTAAGTTTAAAACCCATTAAATAAAGTGTATTGTTAGAATGGATTTCTTTTTTTTTTAAGGTGGGCTGGTACTTTAAAGTACTTATAGTCAGTAATTTTTTTACTTTTACTTTTACTGACTTTGTTACTTTTAAGAGGAGTAGTGAGTAAACAACAACCTTATTAATAATGCAAATAATACTGTATTAAACACGTTTGAGCGGAATCCAGACCAAACCACTCATTGCACCCGATCAATCGAATCGAATGATCAAATTAGTTTGCGTTTAATTCAATAACATTTTATTGTCTGTTAATCCATTAATTCGCTGCCGTTCTAGTGTTCACAAGAATACGTGTGATTTTTCCGGCTCCTGCTCACCGTACACTACCAGACTGGTTTCCACGGAGGCGTTGCGTCCGGTCACGCTGTTGAACGCTGTGCATGAATACATTCCTGTCATGTTGACAGTCAGAGGCCCTGTGGCGTAGTGGGAGGAGTTGGCCAGTAGCGAGCCATCCTCAGCGCGCCATTCATAGCGGTGTGGAGGTGGCACCGACGCCGCTGTGCATTCCCAGGTGACCGACGTTCCGACCAGAGCGGCTCGGGGGCCCACGATCTGTAGGTTCTCTGGACCGTCTGCACAGAGAAGGATGGTTAATTTTTTTATAAGTAATCCCTTACATCTACAACAGGGCTATTCAACTGGCGGCCCGCGGGCCAAATCCGACCCGCTAATCCTTTTTTTTTCTGCCCCCAGAGCAGGGCTCCAAACCGGTACAAGGAACGAAAACGAACGGAATTTTACAGAATTTCATTGGTGCGGAAACGGAAACAAAAAAGATTTCTTCAAATGTTCCGGGACAGAAACGGAACATTATGAAATCCACAAAACCGGTTAAAAACGTTTTTTCTGCTCTCTATATATTTTAACATATCCTATGTCTGAGAGACTATTTACGTCCACTTTCACTGTCAGTCATCAAGCCGCATGCATCTGGGGCTCCATCTTGTGGACAGATGAGGAAGTGAATGTAATGGAGTTAATACAGTTGCTCTGAAGTTTGAAAGTCCACCAAATATATTTTCTATAAAAACTATATCTAAACTTAACATTGCACAATATAAGGAACTTTAAGAACAAACTAAATGTTTGTGTTCCGAACCGGTTCAGGACCGATATTTTGGTGGTGGAACGGTTCCGAGAGCGAAAACGTTAAATACAGACCTGCCTGAACGGTACGAGTCTGAGTTGAGTCTCGAGTCATTTTTAAAGATGTAGCTCTAAAAGCCAGCCTGTTGCTGGAGAACCTGCGTATGTCGCCGCCATGATAGGCTGAGGTTGGTGAGCAGTGTGCAAACTTCTTTGTGATCTTCTATTGTTTCCGATTGACACTTGTCTGAGCATGCCTTTGCACGCGTAGATGGAAAGGAAGCGGAAAAGAATGGACTTTTTTTAAAGCCGAAACAGAGGGAAAGACTCGTCAAATGCTTGTCGAGAGTCAAGAGTCATTGACCTAGATTCCCGAGTCGAGTCCGAGTCTTTAGGGCGCGAGTCCGAGTCAAGTCTCGAGTCCCATTTTTAGTGACTCGAGTAAACGTAAACGTACTTTATTTCGTCACAGATACAGTGAAATTCATCCTCCGCATTTAACCCATCCCTGAGGAGCGGTGGGCAGCCGCGTGCGCAGCGCCCGGGGGCCAACTCCAGATTCTAAGCCAGCGCCTTGGCCAGGGGCACTGACTGGAGCAGGTTAACTAGAAACCGGAGTGCCCGGAGGAAACCCACGCAGACACGGGGAGAACATGTAAACTCCACACAGAAAGGACCTGTCCGGGTTGGGATTCGAACCCAGGACCTTCTAGCTGTGAGGCAGCAATGCTAACCACTGCACCACCCTGCTTTTTTTTTTTTTTAAAGTGACTCGCGAATCAAGTCTTTTGACTCAAGTCTGCATCTCTGCTATATGGCAATCCATTATTATGTTGGTGATTGTACAAGGATTTTCCATGCAAATAAAATCATTCATTCATGTACTGTAAACGCAAATGGGTACTCACAATTGACGACGAGTCTGTATGGCGCGCTAGTTGCCCTGTTTACGTAGTTGAACGCCTCACACTTGAAGACTCCATCGTCCGAATGGTGCGCTGAGGCGATCGTTAAAGTGTTGTTATTCAGGATGGTCCCGTTGGACGCCGGGACGATCATGTCGTTGAATGTCCAACTGAACCCGTGGGCGACGCCTTGGGAGTCGCATTGCAGATTCACCGGCTGGCCCAGGATCGCGGGTCCCCCCGAGTTGCGAACCATCACGTTAGAAATGGGATCTGTAGAGGCCAGGATAGACATGCATTTGACTTTAGAAAGTAGAGTAGCAGAACTTTTCCACAATTCTCTTGGAAGTGTTGCAATTAGGGGTGCACTGATCATGTTTTTTTTTGCTCCCAATCTGATCATGATCCTTTAATTTTAAGGATCAGCCGATCCTAGTCTCCGGTACCGAGTCCCGATCCCCGATACAGAGTCCCGATACAGAGTCCTGATCCTGCAAAAATTGGTAGTACCCAACCTATTTGGCACAATTGTCAATTTCAATAATAGTCAAAGTAAATACACAATCATTTGGCTCCCAGACTTATTTACCGATCCTGATTGGGACAAAACCACGAGTCCCAATCCCTGGAAAAAAGCCTGATTAGTCCCCAATCACCGATCTGAGGATCGGATCGGTGCATCACTAGTTGCAATCAGCAAAAATAATTTGCTGTATGATTAGAATTATTTTTGAGCAAGCCCAAAGTAATCAAATTACTTTAAAGTTTTAAGTAAAAATCAGATGTTTTAAGTTAAAACATCTGATTTTTACTTAAAACTTTTTAAAAAAAAGGGTTTCAATAGAATAATTTTAACAAATCCCCATTCATGTGTTACAAATTCTAGTAACTTTCTAATTTATCTAATCCAGTGTGGTAAAAATATGAGTTGAAGAGGTGCAGTTATAGCAAATCATTTGTGAGTTGATACGAACCCAGGCTGGAACCGCGTCAATATAAACTTTTACAACTTTGATGTACTCACATCTCCCAAGGACGCACACTTCATCCGGAAAACCAGTGCCAATGTAAAGTGTCTTAAAAACGGGCATCGTCATACCTAGCGGACCGAACCATTACTGGATGGACTGAACCATTACGTTTTAATACCTAACTAGGGGGGGTTTAACAGTGATCTTAAACACATTTAACCGACCATTAGTGACAAAAAAATACATTTTTTTTTTTTTACATTTTTTTTTTTGCATAATTTGAGACCCCCCTCAAATTTAGCTTTTGAGGCTTTCAGGGGGGTTCGTGGGTCATTCGGGGGGGTTGGACCCCCCCTGACCCCCCCGTATTTCGCACTATGGTCTTCAGAGCATGGGAGGGTATCACTAAAAAATGCTGATTTCTGTCAAAATATACAAAAAGGACAAAATTGGTACTCCATCCCCATTAATTTATTATGTAAAAAAATGTGGCACTTTGGCACTGGTAAAAAACATAACAAAGCATTTTTGGGGGGGGCGAACTCATGACTGTATGTGTAAATGTGCTTTGTGCTGCACTGTCTTAACAGATTGTGCCACTGCGGCACAGTTTTTTTTATAATTCTTACTACTAACATTAGCCTTCTGGAGTAAAAATCCACGTCAGAGATTTATATCAACCCTTTACAAAACCAGATGCTCTAGTTAGCGTAGCTCCTCAGCAGGTTAATCTGCAGATGAGTGTCAACACCTGTTCACTGTGCCTGGCGGGACTTATGCTGTGTCCCAAACCTCATCTTAAAAAAACGTCTTAGCCCTGATACCCCGTACATTTCCGACTTACTTCTAAGCAACTAGTGCAGAGCCCACGAAAATGGCTGTGTCCGAAATCTCTCCCTATTCCCCATTTAGTGCACTATAAGGAGCGCACGCGATTTTTAGGGGTGTCCAAATACTATACGTACCCTATATAGTGCAATCAACGTATTTCTCAATGCACCATGAAAACTAGTGAGCATCTGCAAGATGTATTAAGAATTACCTATACTACAAACATGACACGGCGGGAGTCAACAGCGACCAACCACAGCAAATGCATTAGTTATGAGACGAAAGTACTTTTGACTTTCTGTGATGATTGTTCAATTTTATAATGTTATAATAATTTTAGGAGTTCCATATCTGCCAACACAAGTGCCACCTGTCGACTGATTGCAGTGAACTGAATACTTGTTAAGCAATCGCACATTCACTAGGATTTTTTTGTGTGTATGTTTGTAGCTCAAGACTAATGAATGATGAAATCTGTATAAAATATCTAAATCCATCTTATCCTCCATTAACCATGCCAATCATTTTCAGTGAAAATGCCTTGTGTAATTTGAACTGATTGAAGTCTAGAACTATGACCATTAGTATGAGGTCAGAAAATAATGCCTTCTGTGCCCATTTATCGACCAGTCACCAATGCATCCCAAGCCAGTTGGAAGGAAGATGAAGACAGAGGAAGCGATGGGAAGATCACGTCAAAGAATGGACAAGATTCAGTTTTAGTGACACCAAGCGAGTGGCCGAGGACAGAGAGAGATGGAGAGAGCTGGTTGCAAAGTCTTCAGGGGTGCCCCAACGGTCAGTCAGACTATGGGAGTGATGATGATGGACCACTGCATCCACGGTGTACACACACACACACACACACACAAACACACACCCATTGCTATTGCACCCACATACACAATACTCACAGGAACAATGTGACCGTGGCACTGTTTGTTGTTTTTCCATTGTGATGTTGCAGGGTCCCATTATCACCGATTAAATAATGAGCTGCTTCCGGCACTTAACGCTGCCCAGCTCTCGACCTCACGTCCACATTATAAAATATCAATGTGTGGGATGCAAGCAGACCAGAGCAAAGGCTTGATTTGATACTATGAGAAATATAAAGATAAATAAAAACATTCAAATTTCGTCACAGCCAAGTCATACACCCTTTATAGACACACACAAACAGTTGAGAGCTGATCTTCCGCGGACAGCACAAGGGCAAGCGAGTCGGTCGTGGACGTAATGGCACTCCGGTTTCCCACACCAAAAGCATCTTCTTTCCAGTTCTATTTAACCTGTTCCAATCAGTGTCCCTGACCAAGGCACTGGTTCAGAATCTGGATTTGGCCTGGGGTAAATGTAGCTTGGCAACTCAACCAACGGATCGTCAATGCATCGCTTGTGGCGAGGCGGTCCGTGGGTCTGGATTAAGCAGCCTGACGAATCAGATTGTCATCCATGTTCGGGCGATCCAATCAGTGCCTCATTAAGGCGGGCTTTGCATGACTCAAGACGCGGACATCCACACCACACCTATTGCGCTGTGATTTGATAACTTGATTTGATTGACACACCTTTCCTCGAACCTGCTTACTCCAGACCAATGGATTAAATGCAGAGGAAGAATTTCACTGTGCATGTATGTGTGACTTTAAAAAGCACCTTGACCTTTGAATGCACAATTGATCAAAGAGTATGATTTAAGTGAAATGAATGCTTTTACTTGCAGACACATTTAATTATTTTCACACTACACCTTGCAAGCAAGGTGTAGAACTTGTTGAACTTGTCCTTGGCCTGCCATCACCTCTTCGCAACTCCGCCAGAACCAGCAAGAACTGCAAGTTCGCTCATCATCAATAGCAGATGCGTTTGTTAGATGTTGTTTGCTTCCTGCTTAGCAGAGCGACTGTGAAATCCTTTCTTCTTCCCTAGGGACAGTTCAATAGACACTAGTGCTTCGTTAAAGTTGAAGCCATAGAAAATAGAAAAAAAAGAATGTAAAAACGCTTAAAGTCTCTTCCACAATGTCCTCGCATTCACTTTACATAGGAGTTTGTGCTTTGTAAATACTTGCAATATTTAGTTAATACTACTAATAATAATAACTCTTTCACTTCTGATGGCATGTGAGAGAATAATAATAGCTTAGGAATGCATAGATTCCAACGACTTTGGATTGCACACCTGTTTTTCTTCTGCTCCTGTTTTAAACTAAATCCTGACTCAAGATCGCGCAGCTGCCGAACTCATGCAGAGCCCGACTTTCTCGTAGCGGCGGTTTACATTGGACAGGGTGTTGTATGCACGTGCGTGCAGCAACTTGGAGAGGAAGATACGCGCTGCTAAGAGGAGCAATGGAGACAAAATTAGACGGCAAACGATTACGTCTTAACTTGGTTGGTTCAGAAATAGCTTCTTCCACACTGCAGTACTGCTTCTGAACTCTAGCAAGAGCACCGCCACACGCAGGTTGCGGAAACTGTTAAAGGGAACTAAGCATTGACCGCAAGCCACTATTTACTATGGGACAAGGTCTACAAATTAATTGTCCACCCATCGCACGTGACTAGAACGATCATTTGGTCTGGAATTAAGCAGGCTCGAAAAAAGTTTCCAAAAAATGTCAATCAAATAAAGTAATCAGGGGGTCCGCGTTGGCCAAGTGGTTATGGACACCGCACCTAACGTGACCCCATTCATGTTAGTGGCCCTGCGTCTACCGCGAGTTCCCTACGCTCGTCGACTTGTCTGCAATGTCTACCCCCGATCTCTTGAACACAGTTTCCGACTAATCCTATCCAATAAAGATGGAAAAACGGCACTGACGCCGAAAAAAATGATAAGTAGTCAAATCACAGCAGAGTAGGCGTTACAAGTGGCATGGCCCACATCTCGAACAACGCCCGCCTTAACGGGGCGCTGAGTGGATCGCCCGAATTTGTCTGCCTGGTTGGTCCAAATCCACCGGACCGTCTTGTCACATGCAATGCGATGTATGGACAATTCATTGATTCTGCTTTGCAGGCAACCACAAAGCCAGCACAAGACTCCCGTTTTTACAAACAACTCACTTTTGATGACTACCACCCCCACACACCGATAGACACACACACACAACCCCAGTGGACCACTACCACGCGAGCATAGACATCACTCCGCATATCACTCACATCAATACGTTTCTCCGAGACAGAAAGGCACCCATCTGACTCACTTGCTGGCAACACAGACAAACAAACACAGACGGCCCTCCCGGAGCCCCCGCCGAGCGCGTACGGCGAGGAAGCCAGCCGCCACTAGTTGGGAGATATTTATTTGCACAGTGGAGCGCCACAACAAGGCAGATGGGGCGCCCCCATACGGCGAGCAATCAATGAGCCTCTCGGTGCAGGCGAGGCCGGAGAGAGCACCAGGTAATTTCTCACTGACTCCATAATTCACAGAGACGGGGGTCATTCGGTCGCTTTTTATTTAACAACGATGGCGGCGTGCAAACCTAAGACGCCACGACTTTACCTTTAATGACCGCAACCTGGACGTTTGAACTGGCTATATCATGGTATCGATTATAATTTGGTAATTTGTAATGAGACCATATTGGGCACCACGTTCGAATAAGAGTCCCTTATTCATGCTCATAAAGCATTTATAACACTTTGTAAATATTGAATTAATTATGAATAAAACTTTAACAAATGTAAATGTTTTTTTTTCAAACATTTTTATTGCAAAGAACAAATGTAAATGTTTAACATATATTGTGTGAATATATGCTCTGTAACGATATTTACACAATATATGTTAAACATTTACAAACATTTGTTAATGTTGTGTTTATAATTAGTTCAAAATGTAGTGTTATAAAGTGTAATAAATGCTTTATGAGCATGAATAAGGGACCTATTCTAAAGTGGTACCCAAAATTGATATGCATGTTTATTTTATTTTATGGATCTCATATCTCATCACTTTATCAATCTCACAATCACAATAACACCACCAATGACCAGCACCAACTAGGCCTATTCAGTTGTCCTGAGTGCTAAAGGTGTATCCCCAAAAACAGAGCCAAAACATTTTTTGGCAAATCCATCCACCCGGTCAGAAGTTATGGAAAATACAAAAACTTGGCCATCTTGAATTCAGCCATCTTCATCGGCCTCCAAAATTGAATCAGTTCCTGAAGCTACCCTAGAACATTAACACACGGAATCTGTTCCATATCCATTTTCCGTTCAAAAGTTATCGTGTTAACACGATCCCTGACGCTCCGCATCCCTGTCAATTACAAAATTACCTAAAGTTAGCCAAATGTATATATATATATATATAGATAGATAGATAGATAGATAGATAGATATATAGATATCTGCTATCAGCGGTACCCCATGCACTTTTA
>OMKY01244221.1:0-10207 GCA_900302395.1 Bregmaceros cantori | reverse complement strand
GGCCGTTGATGTGCTTCATGCTGACAAATCGTTAGTGAACAAAACAGATTTTGACACAAAAGTTAAGTAATATAAATAATAATTAAAAAACATAGTAATGTTTGAATTAAGCACTCAAGCTCTTTTTTTCCCATTTCAGACTGAGCTAGAGGTGATGTCGGGCACCCCGTCACGTGTCTTCTACGTGGACAACTTCGACAAACTGGAGAAGCTCTACATGAACATCAGCCACGAAATCTGCACTAGCAGTGAGTCGTTGGACGATGATCTCACTCAGAATCCCAGTTTTGGTCGTGCAAAATGTTATCAGGGCCAGAACTTTTAATTTGGGTTCGAGGGGTACTTCCGTTGTCTGCATGTCACGTCCGGTGTCATTTAGTTCGCTGTGTTTTTGGCAATTTTTCAACATGTCTATTCGGTGGGAACACACACCTACAGCATTATTTAAAACGGATGGTGGTAACTTGCGGTGTGCTATTCCACACAAATGCTCTCGTGCGGATCTGTGACCCACAAACGCGTGATTTAATAATCAGTGCAACTCGTTCCATTTTCCCATTCCTTTTGGAAGAACTAGTAGAAACAGCCAGCTTGTTGGTCCAGAAGAACATGTGACCACTCGGTGAGTAAGTTGAAGTCGGATTTTGACTGTATTTCATCAATATTTATACGAAATTATGAACGGAGCGAGTGATGTGTAACTGGTCACAGACCGACTCCTATTGGTCGGATTTTGAACTGGCGTGCGTTTTGTGTGCTTTGTGTGCTCGGACTTCAGCCCAGTACCAGAGTTGGCATAAGCAACAATAAGGCACCGGAAGTGTGTTTCATCCCGACGGGACAAAATGCCAGCCCCCTGTATTTCGCGGGTAAACTCGTTTATAATGGTGAGCCCTACTGAGAAATCCTGCTTTGTTTAGGGTTACGGGGGGCAACCACACTGTTCCGGAACAGAAACGAACATAATGAAATCCACAAAACCGGTTAAAAACGTTTTTTTTTTCTGTTCTCTATATATTTTAACATATACTATGTCTGGGAGACTATTTCCGTCCACTTTCACTGTCAGTCGTCAAGCAACATGCATATGGGGCTCCATCTTGTGGACAAACAAGGAAGCAAATGTAATGGCGTTGAAGTATTTGGTCTGAAGTCCACCAAATATATTTTGTATAAACTATATCTAAACTTAACATTGCACAATTTAATGAACTTTAAGAACGAACTGAATTTTTGCGTTCTGAACCGGTTCAGTACCGATATTTTGGTTGCGGAATGGTTCCGAGAACGAAAACGTTAAACATAGGCCTGCCTGAACCGTTCGGAACGGAACATTTTAAAAATAATTTCGTTTTCAAGCCCTGCTTCAGACAAGCTTGAGCTGTTTGACCAGCTAAAACCAGCTAAAGCTGGTTGTAGCTGGACTTTGTTATTAAAGAACACTTCCTTTTTATTTTGCTTCAGCACATTACAGACACTCAACTAGAACATGGCATTATTTGTTTTGTTTATTTGGTTCATGTTGTATTTAAAAGTAATGTAAAAGTGAATGCGACTGTGAGGAATTACCTTTTTAGAGTAAACCGTCTCAACTCTGCCTCTCTGTTACCAGCGTGCGAGAAAAAGTCAGCCGACCTGGTTCTGCTGGTCGACCAGTCAACCAGCATCCTCCAGCAGGACTACTCTTTGATGAAGGACTTCATGGAGAGCTTGGTCACCGGTTTCCAGGTCCATTTCATCAGAGGCTTACTCACTATTATAGATGGAATTGCATGAATTGTCCAACAAGCGAGTCATTTATACATACTAAGAGATATACGCATTGAGTGTCCCTGTGAAATATGGAAGCTACTTTTCAAAATTTAACTGCAACGTCGAATTACATTTCTTAGAATATGATGGTACTCACAAAGGAGTGATATCTTCCTGCTACAGATGTCATAAAGTTACATTCAAGAAAACTACCATTAGCACCAATTTCACCCGACTGCTCCCTCTAACAGTCAAGAAGCAGGTGGGGGGATTTGGGAGGGGTGCTAAAAAAGTCAGCTTAAAGAGAACACTATGACGTGGCAATATCATTCCTAACTAGAAACACTCAGAGATTGCAAACCTGTGCCGTAGTGGTACGAAAAAATAGTACTTTTAGTGCTAACCGTATGTGTGGAATGTCTTGTCTGCAATGTCTACCGCCGATCTCTTCAACCCAGTTTCCAACTAATCCTATCCAATAAAAAAAAAGGGAAAAACGGCGCTGATGCCGGAAAAAATAACTTGAGTGAGTCATGATTAATTTGACTGAAGTTTAAATAGGGTGGATTGCCAAAGGATGGGACACTGCCTAATGTTGGACACCTAAGATCCAGAGGCTCTGGCTCCTCCCTAAACTAATGAATGTCAGTGAAACTATGGTAAAAGCAAACTATGGTAATGTGTCTAACATTAAGTTCAACTGTTAAACACTACATTTCACTGTAGGCTGGACTGCCCTAAGGTGGGCCACTGCCTAATGCGGGACACCTGAGCTCCAAAGGCTCTGGCTCCTCCCTAAACTAATGTCAGTGAAACTATGGTAAAAGCAAACTATGGTAATGTGTCTATCAATAAGTTCAAATGTTCAACACTATCCCACCTTATGCAACTGACTGTCCCACATTGGGAAGCTGCAAAAAAAGGGCAGACAATAGGGCAATCCAGCCTATTTGAAAGTGCCTTGTAAAAGTTTAATAAAAGTGCTCGATAAGAGGCAGGCATATTGAGAAAATTACGAATAAATGTCATCGTTGTTGATTTCTCATATTCATCTTGGCTGCCATATTGAAGATGTTAGCCGCCAACCTCCGAGAACATAGTAGTAGGAGCATGCAACGGCCTTCGTGTTGTGATTTCATCTTTGCTGCTGGTCTTCACTGTCATCGTTGTTCCTCACAGATCAGCCCTGAGCTGTGGCGCATCGGTGTGGCGCAATTCAGTGACAACCCAGTCAAGGAGTTCTACCTGAATGAGCTGCAGACTCCCGAGAAGGTGACTACATGACTACATTCAAGTGCAGAAGTTGTTATGATTCGTATAGCGAGAATAAAGAAGTAAGAAATAAGGACTCTACTGCAACACAGGAATCAAACACAAAACATTTGAAGCACACACTGTGCGAAGGCAAAGGTAAATAAGGTAATTGCACACAGGCAATAAGAGTCTTAGACACGAAGAGTCCGCCTTCGATCAATACTAAAATGTCTTAGAATATGTACTCATCTCTGAGATCTGGTCCGAGGACGGTGAGCCGGTTCTGGAGGCAGAGACGGACAGGGAGTTTCCTACGGCAGGGTAGAGTGGCTCCGGTCACGAGAGTTGCAAAGAGAGAGAGAGAGATAGATAAGGCTATAGTTAACCACAACGGCCCCCTCGGTCATCACCGAGAGAGGATAAGGTCGTCGCGTCGTCCCAGTGCCCGAGCAATGGCACCCAGCCGCTCGTGGACAAGCGCTGGGTGCCGCTCGTGGGTGCCGCTCGTGGACAAGCGGCCCATGACAGAAGTGTCACTTTATTGTTTCATCTCGCGCACAAACGTGTTACAGCTGTTATAGAGAGTCTTTATAGTCTGGTTATTTTGTGTTGTTATAGACAAGTTTACCTGTGAAACACGGGGGGGCTGGTATTTTGGCCCGCCGGCTGAAACCCACTTCCTGTGACTGTGGGGCTGTGTCTGAAATCGCTCCCTAACCCCTAGCTCCTAGCCCCTGGATAGGGCACTCACTCCTCTGCTTAAATGTGTTGAATATGTTGTTCAACGTTTGCAATATCAACAATGTTTCAGGTTAATAATGATTACAATTTTGCACGCCGTAGCTCAGTCTGTTAAGAGTCAGTGCACTGCAAAGCACACAAATGCCATATGTGTGGCACGCAGCACAAGCATACCACACTTACTTTCCTTTTATTATTGTGTTCCCTTTTGCCCTGCCTATGTCTAGCTCCATGTTTGGAAACGGGGTGTCCCCGAACCTCCCTGGACACACGGGTACTTTCATAACAATGTCAGCACCCATTGGCTCAATGCTCGAGCTTCAAATTGGCCGCTGTTCACCGCTATGGGATGACGTCATGCACGCTGCGTCTCCTTTATATACAATCTATTAGCTGACAGCAATGTAAAAAACAGAAAAAATAACAAAAAAAATCATTTTGGGGAACCACCTGTTCATAGTTCAGTGTCACCTGCAGAACACTAACTTCTGTTCCATTCACAAGAAAAGCGTCCACTGATAATTCCATCTCCTGACACTGTTACCACTAGGTGGCAGACCGCATCAAGAAGATGACGCAAGGATATGGCGGCACCATGATTGGCCGGGCGTTGCAGTTCATCAAGCAATACTTCCAACCTGCACATGGAAGTCGCATTGGGACAGTGTCACAGAACCTGCTCATACTCACTGATGGCGACTCACAGGTGGGGTATTTGCTACACTCTGTCTTTTTTTTTTTTCTTAAGTGCGCCGTGCCAGAGTGATTCTAGAGAGCCTTAGCATGTTGCTGTCACGGTTTGCTGAATACACATTGGATCATTTTCCAAACATCAGAGATCACCTTGCCTGTTCTCCAATGAGCAGAACATGATTTATTCATCATACATACATACAGGTTCTCAGCCTAGTCATTGGCATGCATCCTCTCTCTCCAGCTTCCTGCACAGACTCCGTGTCTTTCCTGGGTCTCCGTTACCCGCATGTCTTTGGCCCCACCCCCTTTTGGTTGTTCACCAATTATATTACCCGCACATTCTACCCCTAATGATTATACACAATAAGGGCCCGGCCAGCTGAGTCTGGATCACAGACTCTGCCAAGCTAGCAACTGTTTACCAGCCTTCGCCCACATCAGTATAGAGCGCGCCCCCCCAAACCATAGGTTGAGCAGTGCCTTGGGTTCTGATCCCCTCTCTGGCTTCTCTGCAATGTCTCTTGTAATTTCTTGTTATTGTAAATTCTTGAATTATAATGTCTTGTAATTGTAATTTCTTGAATTGTAATTTCTTGTCATTGTAAGTTCTTGAAATGTAATTTCTTTGGAAATTGTAATTTCGCTTGCGCCCAAGAAATTACTTGAAAAAAAAGTTCTTTTGGAAACCGGGGTGATGGAGGGGGAAGTTGACCTGTGGCAAAACTGAATTTGGAGGGAATAAAATCCATGACAGCATATGTGTGTTTTCCAGTGCTAGCCTAAACGACTGGACAGCACTTGAATGATCGATCTACAGAGTCTTTATTGTCATGGCATGTAGACCACAATCAAACAAGCCTCACCGATGACGCCTGTAACGCTTCCCCTGCAGGACGATGTGGCGTATGCAGCTTCTGAGCTGCGCGGCATGGGCGTGGAGATCTTCGTCATCGGTATTGGCAATGTGCACAAAGTGTACCTCAATCAGATGGCGGACCAGCCTGAGCGCGTGTACACGGTGCAGGACTTTGGATCACTGAGCAAGATCAAGACCAAGGTGATGCACACCATCTGCAGGTCCAAGGTTCCTGGAATCCAGCCAAGCGACGGTGAGATTTGTTCATGTCTGTCACTCCAGACTCATGTACAGTTTTCCTGTTCAAGACATGGCAGTAGATGTGGAAGAAAGTATTGACGAGGTGTTGTTGCCGAAGGCCAACCAAAAGCGATGGTGAATAACACCAGTAATAATCTCATTGACCTCGAAGGGCAGACGGACGCCTGCTAGTGTTATTGCATGCGTGGGCTTCATGACGAATCACTTCATTTGCTAAACCCAAGAACGGGATAGGCCTAAAGAAGTTGATAGTGGTGGAACAGGGAAGTGAGCGAGAGAGTCTCCGATGCTGGTGCCGTGTCCGACTCTGGAACTGCCTGTACCAATTGAATTGTCCTGAAGTATCCTGAATGAATCCTGGTGAATACATCCACACCGTCTGATCATTGGAGAACCTGGTAAGATGACTTTTTGATGGTTTGGTTAGATGATCGAATGTGTATTTGGCAAACCATGACTGGTTGGGTAAACATAATAAGACTAATATCGTGCGGTTCTAGCAACCACAGAGGCTAACGTGAGGTATTAGCCTTAGCATGTTGCTGTCACGGTTTGCTAAATACACATTGGATCATTTTCCAAACATCAGAGATCACCTTGCCTGTTCTCCAATGAGCAGAACATGATGTATTCATCATACATACATACAGGTTCTCAAGTCAGCATAGTCATTGGCATGCATCCTCTCTTTCCAGCTTCCTGCACAGACTCCGCGTCTCTCCTGGGTCTTCGTTACCCACATGTCTTTAGCCCCACCCCCTTTTGGTTGTTAACCAATTATATTACCCGCACATTCCACCCATACCGATTATGCACAATAACTCCTCGGCCAGCTGAGTCTGGACCACAGACTCTGCCAAGCTAGCAACTGTTTACCAGCAAATATTCCAATCTTAGCAGCCTGTTTTAACCTATTTAAAGATCTTTCTTAAGTTTTTTTTTTAATGTATATTGCCGCGATAATTATCGGTTAATTGTGTGAACATCTAGGGCTCCGAACCGGTTCAAGGAACAAAAATGTAAACCGTAAACGAAGAGAATTTTACAGACTATTACGAGGAGCGGAAGCAGAAACAAAAACCGTTTTCTTTAATTGTTCCGGAACAGAAACGGAACATTATGAAATGCACAAAACCGACTAAAAACATATTTTTTTTCTTTTTCTATATATTTCACATATTGTATGTCTGGGGGATAATTTCTCTCCACTTTCACTGTCAGTCGTCAAGCCCCATGCATCTGGGGCTCCATCTTGTGGACAGACAGAGGAAGTGAATGTAATGGCGTTTTAAACCCGGTTTTCACAATACAGTTGCACTGAAGTTTGAAAGTCCACCAAATATATTCTGCATAAACTATATTTAAACGTATAGTTCATATCAGAAACTTTAAGAACGAATGACATTTTTGCGTTCCGAACCGGTTCAGGATATTTTGGTGGCGGAACGGTTCAGAGAACGAAAACATTAAACATAGGCCTGGCTGAACCGTTCAAAACGGAACGTTTTTAAAATAATTTTGTTTTCAAGCCCTGCTCACATCTCCCCCTCCCTCCCCCCCTCTCTCAGAGTGCAGTGTCGACGTAGCGTTTGGCTTTGACATCTCGTCCCCGCGGCCCGGCCCAAGCCAGCTGCTCGCCCGCCATCCGCACCTCCAGAGGGCGCTGCCTGACATCCTGCACTACATCAAGACGCTGCCCGGCCTCTGCTGTGCCACCAGCCAGCCTGTGGTCCCCCATATTGGCTTCCAGGTGCTGGTGGGTCGCGAGGCGCGTCTGCAAGACAGCTTCAAGTTCGAGGCGTACAACGAGGCCGTGCTGAGAAAGGTGATGGCTGTGTCCGTGTCAGAGGCCTCCTACTTCAACGCCGCCATGCTGAGCTCCTTCCAGAGGATGTTTACCACAGAGGCTTCGTCCAAAGCCAAGGTATCGGAGTCAGAATCAAGTTTACTGCCATGGTCAATGATACAAGTTCACAGACTATCTTTCCTGGTAAACGGTGCTAGATACACAGACAAACGAGCAAGTAACACACAAGAAAGATAAGTGGCAATAATATCAACATGTCAACAGCATCAACAATATCTACAATCAGGGCTTCGAACCGGTTCAAAGAACGAAAACGAAAACAAACAGAAATTTATGAAATTTTACGAGGAGCGTAAACAGAAAATATTTGTTTAACTGTTCCGGAACAGAAACGGAACATTATGAAATCCACGAAACCGGTTAAAAACTTTTTTTTTTCCGTTCTCTTTATATTCTAACATATCCTTTGTCTGGGAGACTATTTCCCGGTTGTCAGTCATCAAGCCCCATGCATCTGGGGCTCCCTCTTGTGGACAGACGAGGTAGTGAACCTAATGGCGTTAACACAGTTGCACTGAAGTTATAAAGTCCAGCAAACATATTTTGTATAAACTATATTTAAACTTAACTTTGCACAATACACAAAAAGGAACTTTAAGAACGAACAAAATCTTTGCGTTCTGAACCGGTTCAGGACCGATATTTTGGTGGTGGAACGGTTCAGAGAACAAAAACGTTAAACAGACACCTGCCTTTCGGAACGGAAATAATTTTGTTTTCAAGCCCTGTCTACAATATCAACAAGAATATTACAAGCGGCAATATTATTATAGAGTCCAAAAAGGGGGTTATTCACATGGGCAGCCAGTGGGTAGATTGAGTTGAGGGGGGTGATTACTTCCGGAGTGTAGTTGGTGGTGAGTGCAGGAGCCGTACAGCAGCGGGATAGAAACTGTTCTTGTGGCGTGAGGTTCTGGTTCTGATAGACCTGAACCTCCTGCCGGATGGAAGCAGCGTGAAAAGAAGGCCGGAAGCTTGTTGATGCTTGAACCCATTTGTCTATAGACTAGTTTTTCCCGTGACTATATTTCCCGATGTAAAGTGATCGTAGTGGACAGAATTTGTCAAAATCCACTTACTACAGCTCGCTCTGTGACAAATTACACCCCGCTTCGGCGTAATCCGACTTGAAGTTACTCACCGATGTGGTCACATGTTCTTCTGGACCAATGGGAGGGCTGCTTCCACTGGTAAATCCAGTGGAAGCAGCCATCCTTGAATGAGTAAATGGAACGAGTTGCGCAGATTATTGAATCATGCGTTTCTGGGCCATAGATCCGCACGAAAGCATTTGGGTGTGGAATAGCACAACGTAAGTGACCATCTTTTAAAAATAATAATAATAAATAGTTGTGTGCTGGCATCAAATAGACATGTTGGAAAATAGTCAAAGCCAAAATAAATGGTACCGGAAGTCAGGGCTCTTAACCGGTTCAAGGAACGAAAACCGGAAACGAGCAGAATTTTACAGAATTTTTCGAGGAGCGGAAACGGAAACAAAAAAATATTTCTTTAAATGTTCCAGAACAGAAACAGAACATTATGAAATTCACAAAACCGGTTAAAAACGTTTTTTTTTTTCGCTCTGTATATATTTTAGCATATCCTATGTCTGAGAGACTATTTCCGTCCACTTTCACATCCAGCCCCATGCATCTGGGGCTCCATCTTGTGGACAGACGAGGAAGCAAATTTAATGGCCTGGTTTTTACGTCAATACAGTTGCTCTGAAGTTTGAAAATCCACTAAATATATTTTGAATAAAAACTATATCTAAACGTAACATTGCACAGTATAAGGAACTTTAAGAACATGATTCGTACAGCGAGAATAAAGAATTAAGGACTCAGTCAAGAATGCAATGAAAGTTTGGATGACTGAATGGCAACCAATGCCGTCATCCGTTTCTCTGCAACACAGGAACCAAACGCAAAACACTTGTAGCACGCAGTGTGCAAAGGTAAACAAAAGCAACAGTGTACAGGCATTGAGAGTCTCTGAACACGAAGAATTAGAAGAAGAACTCATCTCTGTGGTTTGGTCCGAGACCGGTGAGCCGGATCCCGAGGTGGAGATGTAGGTGGTTCCTGCAGGAGAAGAGTAGCCTCTGGTTACCTCGATGGCTGCTAGGCTAAGCGGCTAACAATAAGCTACACTGAGAGCTCAGGAAGTGTAGCGATCTGGCTATACAAAACATAAACTGTCTCCCTAAGTACTAACCGAGGAAGAACGTGGACGCTGCATGGAACCAGCGCCCGAAGCCCCTTTAAGAAGGGGAGAGCAGCCAATCATGGAGCGGCTCCGGAGCCGAGTGAGACGAGCACCAGCTGTGCTCGTGCGGTCCACGAAGCCACGGGTGCCGTCTACGAGCTGGAGAGTGGGAAATTTAAATTTTGCCGTTTGCACGGTTTCGCTCTTGCCGCTCAACACATGCTCCCTATTCCCTATATAGTGCACTATGTGGGGTGCACGCCATTTTGTAAGGGTGTCCAAATTCTCCATGTACCCTATACAGTGCACTCAAAGATCCTCGCAGTGAACCGCAAAAAGTAGTGAGCATCGATGTTGCCTAGACCACAGCAAATAAATACTAATCTTCTCAAACCCATGAACACTAAACTAGGGCTGCAAATAAGGCCAATTTTCCTGGCGGTTAATCAATATATTTATATGTTAATTATACATATAAATATATATACACATTTGCTTACAGTCATGACATTAAACCAACTTATTCCGTACGCCACATTTCCGACGCCCGACAGGGCAGGCGGGGATTC
>OMKY01244219.1:0-13462 GCA_900302395.1 Bregmaceros cantori | reverse complement strand
GAGGGAGAGACAGACAGAGAGAGAGAGGCAGAAAAGAGAGAGAGGGAGTGACAGACAGAGAGAGAGAGAGAGAGAAAAGAGAGAGAGAGAGAGAGAGAGGGAGAGAACGGGAGCCACAGAGAAAGAAATAGTCAGAGAGAGGGAGTGACAGAGAGAGAGAGAGAGAGAGAGAAAAGAGAGAGAGAGAGAGAGAGGGAGAGAACGGGAGCCACAGAGAAAGAAATAGTCAGAGAGAGGGAGAGACAGACAGAGAGAGAGAGAGAGAGGGAGAGACAGAGAGAGAGAGGCAGAAAAGAGAGAGAGGGAGAGAAAAGAAAGTGTCAGAGAGAGGGAGAGACAGAGAGAGAGAGAGAGAAAAGAGAGAGAGGGAGAGAAAAGAAAGAGTCAGAGAGAGGGAGAGACAGAGAGAGCAGGTGTTAAGATGATTCAGGTGGTCAAGGTGAAAGATAGGATGATATCTGATTTGCCTCCAAGGGTTTCCTCACCTCAGGGGCACAGCTCAGAAACAGGCTCTCTGTGGAACGGCAATGTTTGAGCAGGGAGACGAGACGTTGCTTATGATCGCCACTAGTGTTGCACCGATACCATTTTTGGTGCCGATACCGATACTTGGCTGTGCAGTATCGGCCGATACCGATACCAACCGATACCAACACCACTGTTTGAAAAAAAAGTGCCGTTGGTAGTAACTTCTTCCCAAGGGTTGGGAAGAAGTTACTAGTGTTATCGCGGTACTTTTTACAGGCAGTCTATGATTAATAGTAGTGGAGGAAAATTATAAAAAGCAATAACACATTGTGAATTATTTCATTATTTTAATATTTTATTGTTTGGGTGGTGTTGGGGTAGTAACTGAAGAGTTCAGATGCAAAACCCCCTTACTCAACTTGACCACTTTTTAAGAAAAAGGCCATTTTATTTGATGAGAAGAGATATTTTAGACACTGCGGGGAGCGGGTTTTACTTATTTTACTTACATTTTTTCACAAAAACATTTAATTTTCATATTCTAGATTTAGACAAGATTCCGGCAGTTTCTGTTGTATGGTGTCGGAAAAATGGTATCGGTTCGATACTGGGTGCAGATACTCGCCGATACCGAATCCACAAAATAGGTGCCGATACCGAGTACGTCCGATACTGATAGCGATATCGGTGTAACACTAGTCGCCACAGTAGATTAGGCTACGAGAGTCAACGTGGATACCGCTGTCATTTTTACCAACATTGATGATAACAAGAGATGGCAAAAGTACCCAGAGTCCTTACTTGAGTAAGAGTAAAATACAAAGTACCGATCCAAATATCTACTTGAGTAAAGTAAAAAGTACAGGCTGAAAAAAGTATCATATATATATATATATATGTGTGTGTGTGTGTGTGTGTGTGTGCGTGTGTGTATGTGTATATATGTATATATGTATGTGTGTGTGTATGTGTGGGGGGGTGCTTACATAAAGTAACTAAATAAATTATACATTTTGTATGTGTTGTAGAGGTATGAAGTGGTGGATGAACACAGGAACTGTTCCTAGTGGTAACTAGGAATCATAACACTGAACATGCAATATGGATGGATGAGTGCATGTTAATGGTGTGTGCTTGGTGTACTAGATTTTTGTGTACTTTACTTCAAGGACCCGTGTCCTTCTCAGCCAAAGATCACAAGTAACAATTGCCTATTTGGCTTTAAGCCCAAGCAGAGTGAATTTGGACTCTCACAAACACCAGAGCTACTGGCAAAAGAACGCCAGTCTCTGTTCCCTTGAAAAAGACGCTCCGCGGAAACTTCAATTATCATGTCAACTGTGGTCCCGCTTGAATACGAAGCCAGCGACGCGATGGCAATGTAAACAGCATGCAGTGACATGCAGTGACGTCGCCCCACAGCCATCGCTGTGGAAATATGCCTTTTAAATGTAAATGGGGTGGCCACTGACGGCAGGGGAATTGCTTTGCAGGACGATGGATCGCACCGCTGTGCACGACCAACCGCCGCCCCGCCCCACCGAAATGTCCAAACTTTTGTTTCTGGAGCCGCCGTGCTTGCAGCTAATTATCACACAGAGCCCTGTGTCTCACAGCAGGTGAGGCGGGTCTAAGGATGAAACACAAAGCCAGGCAGCATCTGGGCCACAGTGCAAACAGCCGGTACACATCATGCATACCAATTTATCACTCATGTTGTCTACTGGGTGTATATATATATGTGTGCGTGCGTGCGTGCACATGCAATGCATCGAAAGACGATGCGAGGGCTCGGTAGGAATCTGTGCCGTGAGTGCACATGTAGAAGTCTTTGAATGAGTGACACGGGTTAGCCGGCAGCAAAGAGAAAAATAAATAGTGGGAGTCGCGGAGACCGACACGAGCGCTCTGTGATAGAAAGGCCTGGTTAAGCGACTTCAAAAGATCCGTGTCCCTCTGTGTCGTTCCCCGCGTTACTGCTCATCGTTATTGGGCGTGTGGCACCGGGCTGCGTGGTTAACACGCGGGTCGCACTGTGAGTATTTTCACGACGGTGCCACAGCGGTGCGGGCGACAGTGGACCAATTATTTTACAGCAGCAAGAGGAAAAAATGTGGGTTGACCTGCTGTCAAATGAATCCTACAAAATAATGTGTTGTGAATGCCAAATGGATGAATAAAATCACTTATTAGCACAGTGCTTGTTTTTTATAGTCATTTATGTCGACCTGAGCAGGGTTAGTTGTGAAAGTGGGGCGCGGGAGACATCGCAGAAAAGTCGGCAAGTGGAGGAGGATGGCAATGCTGCCCGTGCCTGTGAACTAAGTCACAGGCACCATACGTGTTCAAGTCAACGTCAAGGGTCTCAATATAATCTAAAGAATACTACTTTTGAGTGGTTCATAAAGGGTTCTTAAACTCCTTTCAGCCTCTCTGGATTTCTAAATTGTTTGTTCTTGACCCGTGACGAGCAACATCAACAGAGATGAAGGATCTTACACCCTTTCACGTGTTTGGGACAAGGACATGATAAAGCTGTGGCGCCCCCATGCCCAGTGCAAGTGCAAGTGGACGCCACTCCTAATCAAGGTTGGAGAATAGCGACTGAAACTGTCGAGGTATTTAAAACCTTATTCCTGCCATTTAAATGAAAAAGTTATCTCTTGGCAGAGATGGCAAGTAACGAAGTACAAATACTCAAGTACTGTACTTAAGTAAAATGTTCAAGTATCTGTACTTTTAGAACTACTTTTTTCTGTGATTACTTTTTACTTGTAGTGAGTACATTTTTAACAAAAATATCTATACTTCTACTCCTTACTTTTACCAAAACAGGCTTGTTACTTTTTTTTGCATTGACGGGGTAGGATAACGTCTATAATATTAGTCAGTAGGGGGCGCTGATGTACCGAGTACAGTCCCAGTTAATAAGTGGATTTCATTTAGTCCCGAGATATAAGATACATTAGGCTAGTTGTTAATTTATTCAAGCAATAACATTGACAAACTAACATTGAAAAAATGCATTTTACATACAATTTTATTTGCAGTACTTTGTACTTTATACTTTCAAAAATACTTTTGAGTACATTTTAGAGCATGTACTTTTTACTTTCAAAAATACTTTTTGAGTACATTTCTGAGCCTGTACTTTTTACTTGAGTAGCTATTTGGATCAGTACTTTGTAGTCTTACTCGAGTTGTTTTTTTACAAATGTATTTTACTCTTACTCAAGTAAGAAATCCCGGTACTTTTGCCATCTCTGGTGTCCGTTGAATTGAGCTCTGTGGTCTACGGGACAGACCACTACACCCTCAATTAAAAACATAGAAATATTTTCTGTTATTTCAAGATTCCTTCCAGCAAAAGTAACAAGCTTCACGACTAGAACCAGAGAGAGATCAAGAAACCAAGGGCTCACAGAATGCAAAGGCTCTGGCTCCTATGGTTATTAAAACCATGGGCAATTGTCTAAAACAGCCACAGGGTTCTGAGGGTTAATATTATCATGGATTTTGTCCGCGGTGTTGTCACAGGTACTTGTCAAAAGTAATCAGACTACTGTTTACTAGGCTGGGTAGTAAGAGACTACATGTAATCAGAATACAGGTGTGTGGACGATGCGTTGGTTCTGGCTCGCCAGGCTAAGTCTGGGCTGCATTTGGAAAGAACAAACAACTCCTTAGGTCAAAGTGTATTCTGGTACATAAAGGCCAAAAATCGACAATACTTACATTACTGTCAGTAGCGGGGCTCCGAACCGGTTCAAGGAACGAAACGAAAAAAGATTTCTTCAACTGTTCCGGAACAGAAACGGAACATTATGAAATCTACAAAACCGGTTAAAAACGTTTCTTTCTGTTCTCTATATATTTGAACATTTCCTATGTCTGGGAGACTATTTCTGATTGTGCATCCATTCAATTTTCACTGTCAGTCATCAAGCCCCATGCATCTGGGGCTCCATCTTGTGGACAGACGAGGAAGCAAATGTAATGGCGTTAATACAGTTACACTGAAGTTTGAAAGTCCACCAAATATATTTTGCATTAACAATATCTTAACTTAACATTGCACAATAGAAGGAACTTTAAGAACGAACGAATGGTGTGTGTTCCGAACCGGTTTAGGACCGATATTATGCTGGTGGAACGGTTCCAAGAACGAAAACGTTAAACAGAGACTGCCTGAACCGTTCGGAACGGAACGTGTCAAAAATAATTCAGTTTTCAAGCCCTGCTCAAAAGGTCCAACAAATATTCTTAAATTATCTGAACAGAACAGCATATAATGTATAGGTGGACAATACACTGAACAAAAACCTGATACACCAAAAATAAACAAAAAATAAGCACTGGTAACACTTCACAATAACTGTCTGCCATTAACGGTTAACAAAGTTAGTTAACATTAGTAAACCAATAGTTAACATTTAACTAACTGTTAACTAACAGTTGCCTAACGTAAGTATTACATAAACATAATTTGATGTTATGGATGCACAATGAACTGTTAGTTAACCGTTTTTAAGTTATATAATTAATTTGATAATGTTATATTGGTGTCTAAAATTGTATTATAGATGCACATTTAACTCTTAGTTAACTTTAGTAACGAGCTTTAGTTAATGCTAGTTAACTGTTAGATATCAACGTTTTATTAACTTGTTTTAAGTGGTACACAATTTTTTGATAAATCAGTTTATAATAGTATTAAAGATTCATAGTAAACTTAGTTAACGCTAGTTAACTGTTAGTTAGCAGACAGTTATTGTGTTACCCAAGCATTTTAGCCTGATCAGTATTTTCAGTATCGCCCCCCTACACCCCCCAAACTTCGTATTTCAATGGCTTAGCAAAGCCTCAAAGAGTGAACATCTGAGGAGGCCTGCTGCCCTTTACTGCCATCTCGTGTCTTACATATCTATGAAACATACATGGTCACAAGATCTCCACCTATCTTCACACTGAAGAGACACGAAAGTCAAATACTAGAAATATTGAATACCGAAAAAAATACTGATACCGAGGTGAAGTGGTAGGTATACCGTGATCTAAATTTTAAGCCATATCGCCCAGCTCTGATATAATGTGATATAATCTCTACTTTCAGGAAAGAAAAAAACAAACAAACAATGCGATTACAATTTTCAACATTCTAAAAATGTCGACATCTTTGGTATCATTTCTGTAGCACATGTGTGGAAGTCTGTGGTGCTGAAAGAGGTAATGAATCCATCCAAACATCTTTTAAAAACGTGGTCAAGTACTATTAACCGGTTCACAGCAACTATATAGCGTCGCAAGTATGTCTTGGGTTTGAGCAGCTGTTGTACACTTCCATGTGTGCCATGGTTGTAAAAAGGAGTTCTGCTGCATGCACATTTTTTTACATTAAAGCATGGTTAATTACATGGTACCCTATTTTGGCAAATGTAACCCCAATCTAGATTACTTATATCAATTATTACATTGAAATGTAATTGAAAGGGACTGCAGTTACTATTTTTTACTGCAGTTGCTATTTTACCGAGAGTCAGATTACATGTAGTCTACTACCCAACTCTGGGGATTAAATAAAGATGAAAATAAGCTTTCAAAACAAAAAGTAATGAGCAAATATTGTGTCCAGTAAGTAGTTCTTTAAAAAAAAAGTTATAGTCTGCCAAGTCAAATATAATATTGCAATGTGCAAGCTGGATTTGAGCCACAGAAACAACTAATGAAAACTTTCATGAGATAGAGGAAAAAAGATAATAATGCATTTTCTACATAATCATATAAGCTTTGTACCACACCACAGAGGTCTGTGCTACGAGCTTGGGGCTGCACAGTCAGGTTGCAGGAGAATTGTAAAAATAGCAGAGCGTATCAGCTGTATCAGCGATCCTCGTGCTGCCCGACTACAGATGCAAAAATGTTTTTTCTTTCCTCTCAGGATTCTCAGCCTAAGCCAAACCAGCAGAGAGGGAGTGATCACATGGGCCTCCCTTAACCAGAGCTTTGAACCAATATTTTTCCTAAGCGGTTCGTTCCGAACAGAAACAGAATTATAACGTTTCCGGTTATGTGTTCCCTTAATAAATTGACGTTCCTGAACCGGTTAGAACAAAAAAATATTGTTCCCGGAACGGTTAATTTCATTCCTGTCAGCTGTTTAATGCTATGTAATATATGTTGCGGCGAACCCACAGAAACTCGCTACAGAGGCCCACTGGTAGCGCTCTACAGCAGAGTTCTCATTGCGTGTTGGGGCGAACACACCGCAACACGCTGCAGAGAGTCCCGCAGGGATTCGTACTTCACTGCTGCATCGTAGATTTTATAAATACTCTTGTTTTATTTCTGAAGTTAGCCCAATGTGCACTCCTTTGAGCAATGAAATAAAACCGGT
Organism: Bregmaceros cantori; assembly: GCA_900302395.1. Classification (NCBI taxonomy): domain Eukaryota; kingdom Metazoa; phylum Chordata; class Actinopteri; order Gadiformes; family Bregmacerotidae; genus Bregmaceros; species Bregmaceros cantori. Next base: position 6,600 of record OMKY01244219.1, on the reverse strand, counting down.
ATTAACCGGTTACCATTATTTTTAAATAAGTGTTCCTCTTCCGGAACATAAAAAATAATAACGTTTCCGGTTTTGTTTCTGTTCCCTGGAAAATACTAAAAGTTTCTGGTTTTCGTTTTTGTTCCTTGAACCGGTTCAAAGCGCTGCCCTTAACGTTTGGCTGCTGTTACTTATTGTTAGACCTTGGCTGTGGCACATATGACGCACTCGTGCATCGTTTGACTGAAGACGCCCGGGTGGCAAACCCAGTGCGTTGGACAATGGACACTGCAGTGACTGCACGCACTAAACGGCAGCCGCGTTGCTTATGTAGCGGAAACGGAATGACGTTGACGTTGCGGACGAGCACACATCCGCTGATGTGCTAGGTGTGCTTGTACCAAAGGTGATGGCGTCAAGCGCAAATTACCGGTGGTATATACGCATACTTACACATATACATACATGTGCAATCCCCACGTGGGTAAGGACGCGTTAACAAATAACAAAACCTAATGTGACGAGAAATCTAACATGCAATTCTGCAATGACGTGTAAAATGTGCCCCAGCGCCACTTCCCGTAGGTGCAAAATGGATGACCGCGACTTAAACCGCGACAGTGTGCACTAAAGAGGTGCACCGAAATATAGTGCACTATATTTGCACTGACACAATTGCTCCATATGAGACACAGCACATGAATCCGACATGTCATACACATGTGTAGAACTGGGTCCATACGGCCTAAAGTGGTCATCACCAAAACAGCAGGCAGTTCACCTCAGTAATGGTCATTTCTTGCTGACGGCAGCATAGAAACATAGAGATCACCACTTCTCTGTTAACTGCGTTTCACACAGAGCTTGGATATTACTGTCCCCTAGTGGACAAGTCTTCACCATTACTTCTCACCATTACTTTGCTAGTAATAACAAACCTTGCTTTTCCGTCATTTCCGGCACACCATGCGCGGTACATCAGTAAATACAGTATACCGTACACCTCTACGCATCTATATGACGTGAATGGGTGGTTGCGAACTCACTGCAATGCCTTGTGTATTGGGCGTGGCTGCGTTCCAGTTGTCATTGTCAAATTCTTTGACCAGAATCTGTCAAATCACCAAAGATGGCAAGTAACAAAGTACAAATACTTAAGTACTGTACTTAAGTAAAATGTTCAATAATCTGTACTTTTAGAAGTACTTTTTTTCTGTGATTACTTTTTACTTGTACCGAGTACATTTTTAACAAAAATATCTGTACTTCTACTCCTTACTTTTACCAAAACAGGCTTGTTACCTTTTTTCAGTTTTTTGCGCATTGACAGGGTAGGATAACATGTATAATAGGAGTCAGTAGGGGGCGCTGATGGACCGAGTGCAGTCCCAGTTGTTAAGTTAAGTAGTTTTCATTTAGTCCTGAGATATAAGCTAAATTAGGCTAGGTTGTTAGTCATTTATTCAAACAATATAACATTGACAAATTAATATTGAAAAAAAAAATGCATTTTACATACAATTTTATTTTTAGTACTTTGTACTTTAAAAATACTTTTGAGTACATTTTAGAGCCTGTACTTTTTACTTTCAAAAATACCTTTTGAGTACATTTCTCAGCCTGTAGTCTTTACTTTACTTAAGTAGACATTTGGATCAGTACTTAGTAGTCTTACTAGAGTAGATATTTTACTAATGTGTTTTACTCTTACTCGAGTACGAAATTTGGCTACTTTTGCCATCTCCGCAAATCACGTAGAGTGGTTTGTTGAATGAACTAGGCTGTGATGTCACCGGTCAGCGCTGGAGACTGTGATGTCATAAAGGATTTAGCGATGTAAATATAATTGTTATGGCTTTCTTCCATGGAATTTGAACAGTTCTGAACCACTGGGGGTGGGGGGGGGTTTGGGGGTTATAGTGTGAATGACCTTGTAACTGTGATTGGTTTGTGAAGTGTGAAATAAAAAAAAATTCACAAAAAAGAGCAGTTAGGTTGAATGCCGCTAATGCATATTCCATAGCATGAACAAAATATCAATGATTGTCCAGCGTTACAAACAAAAAGTCTATGCAGTGTGGGGCGGTTCTAAATGTGGAAGGGGCTCAAGTAAGCTGAAAGGCGTGGCAGATTTTGCACGATGCCCCACGTGGTAGTCATGTCATGGTTCCTTATAGAGGAAATCAGCCATCAACTATAAACATGAGAAGCACATTCTCAAACAACTTCTCAAGACAACTTTGGTTGTGGAGTGCTGCTGAACAAGAATGGCATGAGGCAGAGATGTGAACAAGTCCCTCGTTCAAGTCCCAAGTCTCAAGTCTTTTTGCGAAATTCAAGCTAAGTCCCAAGTCAACTCCAAGTCAAGTCATTAACATGCTGGAATTTTAGCTCCAAAATTCCAGCATTAATGGTGACTTGACTTGGAACTTGACTTGCCCAAGAAGACTTGAGACTTGGGACTTGAACGAGGGACTTGATCGCATCTCCAGTATGAGTGATGAAATATATAGCTTGATTAATATCAATCTAAACTAAAGTCAACCGATGTGCTTCGACTCTTCCTCATGACACGAATGCGACAAGCATTTGTTCGGAAGACGGCGCCGGGGTGATTGATGACCCAACTGGGTATCATAGGCAGTAGAACCAACGCTAAATCATCATGTGATGATGGGGACTATCGTCACATATTCCTATGGCATCACAATGTCCGCAAGCCAGACAGCTATGCTACAGCTTTCGTTGATCATTGTTAATATGCGGTATACAGATTAATGGAACAATGAAACAAAACATTGTGAAGCCAAGGTTAGTGTGAATAATAATACTGTCCACACCGTCCATTTTGTGGTCCTGAAATCAGCTTGATGGCCGGTGAACTATTTCCATAGGAAAAAACAGAACCCACGCCCTGAACCAGCCTCTGTAGTCTAGAATTTCATTACCACCACCATGGGATGTGGCTCAAATCTCAACTGCCCCAGACGACCCCCGTTCTTCATGGCTATGCTCTGCTATAGTCTTAACACTTTTCCCCAAACGTAGTCTCGGGTTCTTTGCAGTCGTTGGAGGAGCCTGCTGTTGAAACTCAGGGTCCTGCACCAGCATTCGATACGAGCATGCTTCCGAAGTCGACTGCAAAGTACTTTTGCCGTCAGGAAAGGGAATGGATTGGGAAGCAGAGGAAGGAGATAGATTTTGAGGTGGCGGTGGTTGCTTTGAGTAACGGAGCCTATGGTATTACAATGATATGAGTCAGTCAGCTCTGCTACAGTTTTGTTGATCATTGCGAGCTTGCGGCATGAAATTAATGAAATAATTAAACAAGACATTGGTGGTTAGTGTGAATAATAATGTGGTACACCGTCCAATTTGCAGTCTTGAAAATCGGATCAGCTTGATGGCGCTGGTGAGCTATTTCCATAGGAATAAACATAACCCACGCCCCTGAACCAGTCTCGAGCTACTAACCCCATTGGGTGGACCTCAAGTCTCGACTGCACCAGACTCGCCCCCGTTCTCCACGGCTACGCTCTGTGTTGGACCCTGCCCAGCTGCAGCCTTGGCTTGAGGGCCTCCTTCACCGTGAACGGGATCTTCGCAGTCAGAGGCAGCTGTGGAAACTCTGGATCCTGCATCAGTCCGTTCCAACTTCCGATGCGCGCGTGGTTCTGAAGTCGACTGTAAAGTGGGTATTCCCTCGGGAGTGGCCGTGGCTTGGATAGAAGAGGAGGGCGTGGTTAAAGGAGATGGCGCCGACGGTGAGGTGGCGGGTGTCGCTTTGGGTAACGGTGCGGTCGAGGCTCTGGATCGAGGTTCCGGCATGGAGGGCAGCCCGGCGTGGACTCCGTCACGGGCGAAGACGGCTCGGATCCGTTCCACGCAGATGTCGGAAGCTTGCCTAGTCTCACGGGACAGCTTGCAGAGGGTGAGGAAGCCGTGCGGCAGGTCGTCCACGATACACAGGCTAACCGGGCGCCCCGCCATTCGCATGCGCTTGGCAAACATCACAGAGTCGTCCAACATGGGGTCCAGCGCACATGCCTGGGGGAGAAGGGGAGTAGCAGAACGAAGAATTGAGAGGTTTGAAAGTGAAACAAAATGTTACATTTAGTAAGTTAAGTAAGCGGTCAATGTCATATTTCTCAACCCAGCAAGCACAGCTAGACTATCATCGAGCATCTCGGTAGGCTCGGCAACGTCAGATGTAGACGTTTCAGTCTAGAGTTAGAACAATCCCACCATTAAATCGCGATTCTGCAACAACACAAACTATAAAAAATACTATGCCTGCATTTATGCATGCATTTATCACAAAATTTCGCCACTCGGCACAAATACCATCATTATGTCTTTCATTGTTTTGTTTTTTTAATATATTCCTTTTGAGAAAAAAAAATCATCCAGGGAACACATGTGGTTATTAATTATTAAGACTTTTCTTCTCGTATCTGCATAATTGTCTGGTATCTTAGCAAAATCTGTTTTATCCGGTTACTAAAATATTCAATAGTTGCAGCCCTATATCATACTAAATGGAGATCAAGACAATAATTCGGCTCAATAACTTTTTCAACAACCAGAACACCAATCACCAAGTCAATTTAAATTTTTAGTTATTCTAAATAATTAGACTCTCAATCCCACAGTCTGTGCAGTTATTAAAATATTCTCTACAAATGAATATTTGATGTGTCATATAAAAGGGGATCTCTACTTTCTGTGAAGTGTTTTGTGTGATTAAAAATTATTGATTCTGATTGGCCAATGTCAAAGACTAACTGTGTGTTCAAACCAAACGCGAATTGGGCTTCCAGAGCGAATAGATTTCATGTAAAGTAAACGGTTAGGAGCCAAGACCCGCGAATTGGGCTTCTTGGGCGAACTGAGCGGCGCGTCTTGGGCGTCAGGCGCTATGATTTCGCCTATGCCGCGCCGCTGCTGCCGCGCATGCCGCGCTGCTGCTGCCGCATCATGTCATGTGACTTGAGCGAAGCACAGCGAGGGAAATTTCACCGAGAGACTACACGGTGGTGTTCGGAAATGGGAGAGGCTTGTAAACTGAGGAAGCAGCGAGGAGTCCGCGCCTCCTTTCCGCCCTCCACGGTCCCCAGACGGACGGGAAGTGCGGACGCCGGGAGGAGACGTGCCATACCGCCCCCTACTCCGCGGACCTCTCCCTGCACCTCCCGGAGCACTCCGGGAGCTCCGAAGGGACGGGAGAGGAGCGGTGGTGTGTGGTGGTTGGTGGAGACCCGTCCCTTCACCGCTCCGGGAGGAGAGGAGAGCTTGGGGCTCTGGGAGGAGAGCGCGGCGTTCTCCGGCCGGCCGGTGCATCCAGCGTTCCGTTCCCCCGTTTTGCCGCTTAGCTCCGGAGCGCCAGTGTTGGAGCAAATGCGGTCCATTAACGTTACGAGTCGAAACATCCTTGTTAATGCTTTTACTGAATTGGTCCATACCAGTAACGTGCTTTACTGGACCAATCTGATAGCAGCATTACATCGGACGCACCGACTCGGAAAGCAAATGGAACATATCCTTCTCCGGTTTTCTGGGAGGAGAGCAGGGGTTAATTTGAGCTGGAACACGCCGCAACAGGATCCGGCACCTCCTCATTTTGACCCCCCAGTGTTCCGGGACCTATTTGGGCGGATCCGCCACCTGTCGTGACATACTTTTGAAATTATTATATATTTAAAATATAATTATTATATATTACAAATATAAAGCGATAAATTGAAATACATTGGCTGAACACACACAGTGCGGCAGCCACACTCGCTGCCGTGTCTGTGCAGCGTCTGCACAGACACACACACACAGACTGCGTGCCGCCGCTGCAGCCACACTCTTCAGCGCTGATTGACGCTGAAATACGTATCGACACAGACGGACAACGGCGCGTCCAAGAGCTCGCAATTTTGTTCACCACCATTCAGCGGTGAGTGGCAGGGGATTGCGCGTTTTGTCTCTGTCTGTGTGTATGTCTGTTTCTTGTTCAGCGGAGGCCGAGAAATGTGGATAATGTTGTCCGTGCTGGTGTGTCTAGTCGAGGCCAAGTGATTTAAAAATAATAAAATATATATCATCGTAACTCGCCGAGCACTGACACCTCTCCGTGTTGGCGTGTGTGTGTGTGTGTGTGAGAGAGAGGTGGGGAAATGGCTCGCTGGCTGGCCCCGTGGTCCAGCGGTTAATGAAGAGGCAGCCCCATTCACCTTGTCGTAGTGTCCACACTCGCCCGCACTTCATAGACGTGATGTTAATTTAAATCCTGAAGTTAAAAAACAGTGATCAAGAAACGACAGGGTACTGAGTGATTTAGTGAACTCGGAGCGGTAAGAAAACATAGCAGACAATACCAGTGGTGCGTTTATGTGCTCCAAAGAAAGCGGATAGTTGGACGGACCATGCATGAAGCTAATGCACTTTGCATTCATGTACGACGCAATTTATTTTTTTTTTTTTAATTGTGCACGAGGGGTTTTCAGGGAATCCAAATATGTGTTCTTCAGTGGGCGGGTACGGGTGATGTGCTTCTCAAAAAACGGACCCGTGCAGGACTCGTTGGGTAGTTTTTACTTGTTTTCCCGTGCGTTCCGGCACCTGAGTCCATGT
>OMKY01244218.1:0-19553 GCA_900302395.1 Bregmaceros cantori | reverse complement strand
TAGTAGCAGAGCTAAATGGAGCCAGTCTGGGTGAGAGCCTAGAACAGGGTTAGTAGCAGAGCTAAATGGAACCAGTCTGGGTGAGCGCCTAGAACAGGGTTAGTAGCAGAGCTAAATGGAGCCAGTCTGGGTGAGAGCCTAGGACAGGGTTAGTAGCAGAGCTAAATGGAGCCAGTCTGGGTGAGAGCCTAGAACAGGGTTAGTAGCAGAGCTAAATGGAGCCAGTCTGGGTGAGAGCCTAGAACAGGGTTAGTAGCAGAGCTAAATGGAGCCAGTCTGGGTGAACACGCTCTTGTACAAACAGTGGCTGGAGTTTTGCTGAAGTGGGTAATTACAGTGATCAAGGGTGTCTGGTGCACAGCGCATGCGTGAATGGTTGTGTGTACTGCAGACTGTTAGGTGTCTGAGCATAGAGCTGCAACAATTAGACGTCTAATCGTTGACTAGTCAATTATAAAACTAACCAGCTAAGTCATTTAAATGTTGATAATCGCCAAGTACATGAATTGTTTAGTGGCAGCGTTTTTGTGCTGATTCATCACCCTTTTGGTCCACACAATTGATATTATCAAAGCATGGATATGAAGAAAACCAACACATTACAGTATAAGTTGATTGTAATTAATTCGCTCAGAGGAAGTAACTTAATTGTTGTGCATTTGTTGGTTAAGAAGAACCAAATTTGAACGACATTTCATGTTTACAAGATTAAGACGTTTTTGGGAATTTTTTTTCTGAGGAAAATGATCCAACCGATTCGTCGGCTAATTGTTTCAATAATCAGCTATTAAAATAATTGTTAGTTGCAGTCCTATCTGAGAGTGACTGGTGAGTGTCGTCACTCTCGCCTCCTGTTCACTCTTCCTCTGAAAACATGCTGCACATTGTGTACGCTCATACTGTAAACTGTAATTAAAATGATTTGAATAAAGCCCTCAGTTGTTTACTAGAAGGTTCCCACAGTCTTCTCTGCTTTGGATTGCTTAGTCGTCCCCACAGCTACGCGTTGGATTGTTTTCAAATACAATTATTTTATTAAATTAGACAAGTTTACATTTGTGATTTGATGGTTAGCTGTAATTATTATATAAATATATCCCCAAAATGCGGCGCGTCTGGGGTTTAATGGTTTTGCATGTGCCGCCACTCCCGTTCAGTGTCGCAGCAGATCCTTCGCGATAACTCGAACGGCTGGATCGGTTTGTCTCACTTTCTATGTGTTAATGTTCTTGGGATGCCAACACTTGGATGACTGAAATTCAAGATGGCCAAATTGTTGTTCGGTCCATAACCCCTGACCGGGTCGATGTAATATTTAGCACAGATATGATTATCAAAAAGTTTCACAGTTTAATGAGTCAATGCTGCTTTCTTGAATTAGTGTCTTTATTCAAGACTGACGTTTTGTAACATGTGTTCGCTTTTAGCGCTGTAGGACTTCCTTCATAAAACGCATACTTACCATCGAAGTTGCTGACCTACGCCGCATAGACAAAGACATATTGTTAGAATGTCAGAAATTGTAATCACAATTTAGATGTTATTTCGTTTTTTGCCATTTATAGTTTTGATCAGGGCTTGAAAACGGAATAATTTTTGAAACGTTCCGTTCCGAACGGTTCAGGCAGGTCTCTGTTTAACGTTTTCGTTCTCGGAACCGTTCCACCACCAAAATATCGGTCGGAACACAAAAATTTTGTTCGTTCTTAAAGTTCCTCATATTGTGCTAGTTTAAGTTTAGATATAGTTTATACAAAATATATTTGGTGGACTTTCAAACTTCAGTGTAACTGTATTAATGCCATTACGTTCACTTCCTCATCTGTCCACAAGATGGAGCCCCAGATGCCTGGGGCTTGATGACTGACAGTGAATGGATGCACAACCGGAAATAGTCTCCCAGACATAGGATATGTTCAAATATATAGAGAACAGAAAAAAACGTTTTTAACCGGTTTTGTGGATTTAATAATGTTCCGTTTCTGTTCCAGAACATTTGAATACATCTTTTTTCGTTTCCGTTTCCGCTCCTAGTAAAATTCCATGAATTTCCGTTCGTTTCCGGTTTTCGTTTTCGTTCCTTGAACCGGTTCGGAGCCCTGGTTTTGATGTAATTAGTATTAGCAAATAAGATGTAATTTGTAATTGAGATGCAATTTCATATTGGGATGTCATTTGTAATTAGATTGATTTTGTGATTTAATTTCTAATTTAAATGATTAGATCTTATTTGTAACTGTGATGTAATTTTGACGTAATTTTGCTTTAGGTTGTAATTACATTTTTCCAGTATATTTGGTAGGTGTAAATATTTTGGAAAGTACTCCTATTAAACGTTTACACGTGACAGCCATGGCGGCGCCGCAGCGCCTCCCCAGTCTCGCTGCTCCGACTCCGACGATACGCATCTGTACGTCGACTTGACGCTGCGCTGCGAGCAGGCATGTTTTTAATCCTCTCTCCTCACCCTCCTCACCCTCCTCACCCTCCACCCGCCTGCAGATGTGGAACAGATGGCCATCGACTGGCTCACCGGAAACTTCTACTTTGTTGATGATGTTGACGACCGGATCTTTGTGTGCGACAAGGACGGGCAGACGTGCGTGACTCTGCTCGACCAGGAACTATACAACCCGAAAGGCATCGCTCTGGATCCGACCATGGGGTAAATGTATAATTATAATATACAACCCACCATAAATAAAACCGTAAATATTCAACTATAATATATAACCCACCATGGAGTAAATACTATATATATATATATATATATATATATATAGTAACAATAATAATTATATAATTTTAGATATTATGCCATTTCTAAAAGCAGATTTTTTCAGTATTTTCCTTTTCTTTTCTTAGTAATTTTTCTGCTTTTTTTGACTGTGTTAGTGCAGTATATGACCCTGAGGGGAAGTGATGCTCATGCTGCTGCGTGCGCTGTGATCTAAGCCCAAGCTAAAGACTATATATGGGGCTGGCTTAGAGCAGCTGTCTAACCCGCTGCGCCATGGTGCCAGCCCCCAGTACTTTTTGCTTTAAAAAAAACTTTGAAGAACATTTCAGAGCCTCTACTTTTTACTTTCAAAAAGATTTGTGAGTTCATTTCATTTCTGTACTTTTAGCTTTGATTGTAGATACTACCAATCAGTACTTGGTAGTCTTACTCTTACTGTTTTTCACTTTTACTCATGTTAGAAATCTGGGTACTTAATGTCATCTCTGCTTGCAGGAAGGTTTTCTTCACAGACTATGGGCAGATCCCCAAGGTGGAGCGCTGCGACATGGACGGACAGAACCGCAGCAAGCTGGTCGACAGTAAGATCGTGTTTCCCCACGGTATCACCCTGGACCTGGTGACCCGGCTGGTCTACTGGGCGGACGCCTACCTGGACTACATCGAGGTGGTGGACTATGAGGGCAAGAACCGCCACACCATCATCCAGGGACTGCTGGTCAGAACATCATCATTATTCGCTATCTTTCCTTGCAGGGCTTGAAAACGAAATTCTTTTTTTAAAAGTTCCGTTCCGAACGGTTCAGGCATGCCTATGTTTAATGTTTTCCTTCTCTGAACCGTTCCACCACCAAAACATCGGTCCTGAACCGGTTCGGAACGCAAAAATTGTGTTCGTTCTTAAAGTTCCTTAAATTGTGCAATATTAAGTTTAGATGTAGTTTTACAAAAAAAATATTTGGTGGACTTTCAAAACTCAGTGTAACTGTATTAACGCCATTACATTCACTTCCTCGTCTGTCCACAAGATGGAGCCCCATATGCATGGGGCTTGATGACTGACAGTGAAAGTTGGATGGATGCACAACCGGAAACAGTCTCGAATATATTGTTGTGAGGAGCGGATAATAACTCAGGATGGCGCGGGAGGCGATTAAACACGCGATGCATTCGGCAGGTTATACCGCGTGTGTGCGCTCACCTCACAAGCCGTTGATTGGGAGGGGTGATGGCGGCAACAGGTGGTGGATGCGCCGTGTCCGGAGCACCCGGGTTCTTCCCCGGTAACCTGGAGATATCGGTGGAGATTGCGTGATGATGGATAATGGAAAGTGAACGCCAAATCCCACCCACGCAAATCGCTGTACTAAGTCCCTATGCTACGCTACGCTAACTAAACTATCGCTAAACTAGAAATACTTGCTGCTTTGCTGTGAATGACTATCTGTCGTCAGAGAGTGGTCCTTCGTCAAGGTCCACAGGTTGGTTTAGAGGCACGGAATAAATCAACGTAGCTACTCGGTTACACAAAATGGTAGACGGAAGACGAACTGGAGACTGACTGGGGAGCAGAGCGCGCACTTCCAGGTACACGGACATCTCGCGACAGCTGCCATCGGAAGTCCCGCGAGACTTAACTGATAGGGGAATTAACTACAAAATCTCTCCCACAACAATATAGATAACAGAAAAAAAAACGTTCTTAACCGGTTTTGTGGATTTCATAATGTTCAGTTTCTGTTCCAGAACAGTTGAAGAAATATTTTTTCATTTCCGTTTCCGCTCCTCATAAAATTCTGTAAAATTCCGTTCGTTTTCGGTTTTCGTTTTCGTTCCTTGAACCGGTTCAGAGCCCCGTTTCCTTGTTGCAGAATGTGGACCAACATGGGCCCTCCTTGTCCAGTGTTTTGATGTTAACGCTGTGTCTGTGGACAGATTGAACACCTGTACGGCCTGACGGTGTTTGAGAACTACCTGTATGCCACCAACTCAGACAACGCCAACATGCAACCCAAGACCAGCGTGATCCGCGTCAACCGCTTCAACAACACCGATTATCAAGTCGTGACACGAGTGGACAAGGGCGGAGCTCTGCACGTCTACCATCAGCGCAGACAGCCCCAGGGTACGCCCACAATAAACACTATAGCTTAATCTTATGACCAATGGACCCCTGGTCATCTAATGATAATGGCTGTGTCCGAAATCGCTCCCTACCCCCCATATAGTGCACTCACATATAGTGCACTCAACAGCAACTGCCGAGATTTCGGACACTAGAATTGGCGCCGTCAAAGTTATTATAAATTATAATTATGAAAAATATAATTGTAAAATTCAACAATCATCAGGAAAAGTCAAAAGTACTCACATTTACAACTATTTGCCGTAGTCGGTCGCAATTTACTCTCCTGCCACAAAGTTTAGGTCATTTTTAAAACGTCTCGCAATGCATTATGGGTTATATTGCTCCGTCTAGGGTACATCCAATGCTCACTACATTTCGCGGTGCATTGTGGGATACTTTCAGTGCACTATCTAGGGTACATGGAGAATTCGGACACCCCTACAAAATGGCGTGCACCCCATATGGTGCACTATATGGGGGATAGGGAGCGATTTCGGACACAGCCAGTCAGTACTTTTAATGTATTTAATGTATTTGTGTATATAGTGTCGGTGTGACCAGCCATCCATACCACGGTGTTGAACGTCAGTCGACTTGAGTCTGTTGATAATGAGCTTGAAAAGCACCTCCTCAGGGACACTCTTTCCTTCACTCAGTATGGCCTTCATCTGAAACGGAACATTGTTGCAGAGCACAAGTGTTGTGGGTGTGGGTTCAGCGCTACTCATTTGAAGCGAATCGCTACCGAGGTAGAAACTTTCTCATTTTTTTAAACATACCACTATGTCATCACAGCCCTAACATGTGTTTTTATTCTGCTTGCATTTCTCATAGTATGTTTGGACCCTCTCTCTGGCCAGGCACAGAAATACTTTTCATAAATCTGTGCCATCATCCTGTAGACACAAAGATAAGGCAGATGCATGCTGATCCGTGAAATGACAGAGTATACGGTCTTAGATGCATTGTCATTTTCATATCCATCGACATTTTTATATTTTAAGCTACAAATTATTTCAATAGATGGCATTAAATGATTATGTTTCAGCCTGTAACCCATCCATAAGAATTAAAAAAAAGCATTAAAAAAATAATAATTTATTCCAAAAGTGGATCATTGATCTCCGTCACTTTCAAGCAATCGCAGTTCTGTCTGAACTCTAGGAATTGTTGGTCATTTTTAAAAATATAAAATATTTCCAGGTTTTTGCATTTTAGTGTTGATAGTGTGTCGCACATTCCTATTTACTGGTCTGCTGTAATACTAACAATCATACTGACTGTGAACTGAGACTGCTGAATGAACATAATTTCCCATTAGGATCAATAAGGTATTCTGATTCTGATTGTTAAATTGTTATGTTTCCCTCAATGACGTCATTATCGGTCATTATCAGTCATTATCATCATTATATAAATAGCATCTGCAGGCCTTGTGGTTTGAATATGTGGAATAAAACGAACAGACTTCAATGATTGGCCAGGCTGGGAATCTGTGCTAATTACAATCAGCTGGCTTTGTAAATTGTTGGAGCAAATCGCTGCCATGGATTTGTAGTTCAGAGCACACAGGAGTCTTCTTTTACACAACACAGCCTTTCCTTGCCACTTATCAAGCTGGAAAACATTGCCTACCAATGAGGAATGTATTTGCCCTGAAGCACGATATGCAAGAAATTACATTCTCTTTCCTATAAGAAAGCCTACATCTTGTCCTTCTTTGGTGGCATCCTGGATGTGTTGATTCAGTAGATCAGCATCTGGTATCACAAAACATGACACACAGTGTAGACAGGCATTGTATTAAAAGCGCACAATGCATACAGCACACACTATACACTAGGTAGAAAAATCCCATTAAGATTATCATTGTATCTTCATCCCCAAAATTTCCTCAGTGGCCATTGGCTGGTGTGACATTGCAAAGTCAAACTTCACTGGCCTCTTGTGGGATTTTGGATACTAGTAATTCCAAACGGGAAGTCATGTACACATTCAAGTTTGGGACTGGAGTGGTGGTTAGTCATGCGTTTACTGGGCTCTGCCAGTCAATCTGACAATGCACACACATCAATCAATGAACATTGATCATTACATTGACCTAATCTTGGTGATGAGTGCTTATGACATTTTCACCATACAGCCCAGGCTTGAGTCATATATCCTGTGATGCATGTGATGCATCTGTGTCTGTGTTACGTTTTTGTGTGACTGTGGTCTATGACTTGGCAACTGAATTGCCCTTCGGGGAGTGGATGAATTTGAACATAACCCCACTTCCCGCTTTTAACTTCAAAGTCTGTTGTGCCATACGAGTACCATCTAATTTCAATATCATAAAATAGACTCATCATGTCACAAATTTTAAGTGGAGTAATTAGAACAAGAACACCCATCTCAGATATGAGGATGGTGAATGACTGGCAAGAAGAACATTGATGACGGCTTATCGTCCCTCATAGAACCAGCGGCCCCTTTTTTGTAGGACTACTCTGGAAGTGCATGACACTAAAACAGTTAATAACTAGAGGTATGCAGTCGGTGCCGACTGCTAAAGGGATATCCCGACACACGCTAGAAGCATTAATAGATCACACATTTATTCTTGACCCATGCTAGCAGTAGCATTTTCTGTCGCCATAGACTGTTTAACTAAACTATGCAGTCATTGCTGACTGCTAGAGGGATATCCCCGAAGCACGATAGGAGCAAGTGATATCACACAGAGTAAAAAGTCAGCCATCCTGAACGATTTTATGTTTTATATGATGTACGATTTGTATGATTCATCTTAAAACCAAACAAAGTCCATCCATCCGTTCAAAAGTCATCACCGCGTTAACATTTCCTATGCATTTACATTCACACTTAGCGGTATATACCTTGTATATATTTCACATGATCACGAATTTGCATTTAATTGCAATTTACATGATCCAAACTGCACAGTAATACCAAGTTTTGGTATTACGTCATTCTTCAATATTCATATTCATTCAATGCCAAGTTCCTTGCAAAAACATCACCAGTCAACCATCCAATGGTCAATGGTTCAGAAGATTTGTTCAACCCTTCTAAAATAGTGACTTTTCTTTTAATCATAATTAAACAATAATCGTATAATCCTCAATGTTGTTTATTGGTTACAGTGACCATTAGTACTGACATATATCTATCTCTATATTGAGTGATACATTTAACAAAACATATTCTCCAAAAGGTGCGAAGCAAAATATCTCACCATCAATCCAGGTACACCTCCATGCCTCTGAGAGCTTCTTAGCCAAGGTGGACTTTCCAGCTCCCTGAAATGAAAGAATCCACAGTCAAGAGGCTGTCTTGACTCTAAAGCACAAAATTGATATAATGGAGCCTAGATTTAAGAAATGTTATTCACGCTTCCTTCAAAGGCAAATACCAAACTTGGTTGAATGCCTTTCCTTTTCATTATTATTATGCATGGGTTACGCTATTAAATTCAAGTATTGTGGCCCAATCTATAAAGATTGTAGCCCATTTGAATTCCGAATCACCACATCCTTGCTCCAATCTACTTATGTGTTTGTGTGAGATGTGGTGTGCATATACCCATGGGCAGAGTTGGAAAGGTGACTTTTTGAAAGTTACTCATGAAAAAAATGCAATTTGTAAAGTACTCCCATTGCCACATTTTAAGTAAAGTAATGGTTATTTTTACATACATTTTGAATCTGATATTTTTGAAAGTGTCCCATTTTTCATTTTCAATCTCTCCATGTCTGGATTCAGGCACTATAAATATGGGCAGGGTGTAAGCCAGGGGAGCCAGAACCAACGCATTGTTCATGCATCGCACACTGCTAGACGCTTGCAATGCAAGCATTTAGCGATGAGGCTAGTCTGCAATAGGGCTGTTGCACGGTGGCTTCATGGCTCGGCGGCGGCAACCATTTTGCGGGTATGATCACGGTCAGATGCCCAGACAGCGAGTGATATTTGCATAATATTGTCCGTTCAAATGTCTTCTATTATTGATTTATCAATGGTAATATGCTATCAATAGCCAGCAGATAGCAGCATAACTACGTTGTTGTATTTGACCCAATACAATGGACATGAAGTGGAAATAATACCATTTAACCGTACGTATATGTATACTTACACCGTACGTCATACCTGAAAAATACCTGAAAAATGTCGTCAGGCTGTCACCTCACGTGCAACAACCCTATTGCATCTGGTCACTTGTAAAAAGGGGCCTGCTGCTTGCACATTTACACATTTAGGGTACGACCCTCGTCACAATTGCATTTATCTTCAACAATTACTGTAATCCTGTAATCCCTTATTCCAGGCTAATGTAACTCTAATGTAGATTACATACTAATTATTTTATTTATTTATTTATTTTGTTGTTATCTGAATATTGTAATCTGTTACTTCCCACCCATACCATACCAATGTGTGTGTGTGTGTGTGTGTGTGTGTGTGTGTGCATAACTCACCGGCTTGCCCACAATAATAAAGCAGGTGGGTTTGGTCATGAGAATAGCCTTCTCCGCCTCATCTTCAATCAGATTGTCCACCAGATCCATGTTAGCCTGGCTGTGATACATTGTTCACTGTGTTACCACCCAAGAGTGTATCCATTATCTGTTGTATCAAATCGTTTAGTGACAACTTGCACAGAATTCCTGCATCATTATTGTCCAATATGTGAAAAAAATGTAAATGTTATTATGAAAAAACAACAACAACAACATCATTGTAAACAGACAATAGACATTGTCTTATTTATATTCAAGTGTTATGTTTAGATATAACTTGTTCAAAATACTTGGTGGATCAGCAGCAGTGTTAATTTCCATCAAAATCAGAAGCAGCTGTATTTCTACCTGTTGCACGTGTTACATAGAATCTGAATTCAGAGACAGTAAACACTTCAGTGAACATGTAATAATAACAATAATAATAATAGTAGTAAGAAATAAAAAAGGAAATACCAAATAAAGTGATACACTAGTAGATGCATTCTTAGTAGTCAGGGGTGTTACACTTACACATGTCTGTAGAGTTACAGAGACATATGCTGCATATGGATACGGGTCGTTTCGTCACAAAATTGTTTAGTCCTAGCCCCTTCCCAGAACCCCAAATCCTAACTTTTGTGACGAAACGACCTGCTCCCCTGCACATGATTGTCGTTTTTATTTTTATTGTAGAATGATTATAAGTATACATTAGTTGCAGCCATTTTAATAGATTATGTATTACTGTGCAATTACAGACTTTCGGAATGAAAGTCTCAACACTTTTGGAATGAATGGTGCACCTTGGGAGCAGCACCCGATTTTATTGTACACGTGCAATGACAATAAAGATTTCATTCATTCATGCACAGTGTTCAATGTTGAGCATTAGTCTATTACTAGCACACACTGATGGTAAGTGGTACACCCTAGAAATGTGCCCAATTGCACCTCTTTTTATTTTTTCTGTTTATTGTTAAAAATAATACTATTCAAGTGGATAATCAAATTTAATTGATTACCTTGTTCTTCTTCTTCTTGTTTACCAATCTGCCTTCTAAATGTGTAGCCTTGTTCTTCTTTTGTTGCTTAGCAACACTAAACTCTCACCTGCGTAAGTCTTCTTCTTGTCATTTAACGGCGATCGACACTTGACACGCCGTTACACGACAACAGATGCATGACATCACAATGTCTCTGCAAATCCTTATATTATCTCATATTTATCACCCAGCTGGATTATTTGTCATTCTTTTGATTTTGTTTATTTAGGAATAATTCAAGCTGTGCGGCTTTTAAGGCTGTGAAGTCTTTGCTCCGGGTGCCTGATGAATTAAGACTGATGAAATTGAAAATATTGCTTGATGGTTACGTAGTGGTGCTCTACAGAGATAGGTGAATATGACCTCATATAGTCAGTTCATAAGAGGAAAGAATGATTCATAGACTGTGTACCACTCCTGAGTTGATGTGCCTCTGCCTAATAGTGGTGATTGTGACAGAATATAAAGAGTTGTGCTGCTCAGCAGCTGGCGTTAATGACCTGCTCAGACAAGTGTCCACTGCTAAACCGTTAAGAAGAAGTCTTGTGACTATTATCTAGAAAGGGAAACTATGGTGGACCACCGTTGAGGTCAGAGGCAGGCTGTGAAAGCAGCTTGCTCTGAAATTTTTGTAAAACCAGCGATATTGACCTGCATAGGCAAGTGGCGTTTGCCGTTAAACAATAAAAGAAGAAGAATATATTACTACTTGCACAGTGTTGGTAGAAAATGAGAAGAAGCACAAGAGCCCCTGCTGGACCTCCCACAAATTAAGCGCTGTTTCTCAAGACACCTGAAGGCTTCTCATAATAATTTGGAAGATGTGGTGAATGAGCTATCAAGACCAGGAATGACTCTGACATGGTTTTTGACAAACTGTACTGCAGAAAATAAATGTTTAAGAATATTGTGATGATGAATTCCCATTGTGGTGCTCTGTAGATATCAGGGACTCACTCATTGAGTGTGACATGCAACATTTTCTCGTTCTCACAGGCATCACATAATGGTGTCGACAGTGTCGAGCAAGCTGAAAGTGAAAGCAACTCGATTCCAGAATTTTTCACACAATCGTATTAAGAGATATGTCAAAAGAGTGCGAAGAGGTTAAATCTACTAAATAGTGTAAGCAGGGCATTATTTTCCCCAGGAAACTAGATATACCTGACACACGCACACACACACACACACACACACACACACACACACACACACACACACACACACACACACACACGCACGCACGCAGACACGCGCGCGCATACAGCGTGAAGTACAGCAAACCCAAGTGATAACTTGCATTTAGAAAATAACTTGCCCAACACTGCTCGTCGCTGCCTCAAAGCGTCTGGTAGCTATGACAACTCATGGCGATCACGTACGTAGTTGTTAAAGGGTTTCAATTGATGTTTGAGACGAAGAAAGAAAGGACAAATATATGCATATATCCTAAATATAATGAGAGATTTTTGGGATGTTTAATGATGTGACAGTGGCCTGTGATATAATAATTAGAAATATCTCTATATATATTTTTTGCGGATAAATTGAAACAAAACTTTCAATATTGAAACATTTAAAAAAAATCAACCCTTCATTTCTTTGCATTTTACAAACCAGGAATTGCAAGTGAGGTGTCAATTTAATATTTAAATAAATATCTATTTGAAAAGCAATTACGACAATTTGACGGGCCTTGCTGATGGGCAAAACAATGCATTGAATCATTTAAATCATTTGAATCACTTCCAAAAAACGCCAGCTCCCTTGGATTTTTTTTCACAACAATTACACGTTTAGTCTATCTTAAAAATTCTCTATAGTCTATGTATCTGTATAGTCTATGTATCTGTGATAAACGATTTCGTAAATCGTTTATCACAAAGAACGTTAAATTACTTCTTTAGAGTCATTGTCCGTGAACGACCCATCACATTTCATGCTAGCCTCGCGATAACTTCAAGTCAGGTGGATCACGTGACGGTACACAACGCGCGCCCCAAGCGGCGTCTCTGCAGCGTGTCACAGCTCATTTCATTTAATCGTTTTAGAAAGTGACATTTTGCTCGCGCCGAGCTCTCTAATGTTGCCAAAATTAAGGAGTACGCGCTGCGTTCATGTGCGCGAAGGCTGGAAAACTTGGCCGACGCAGGGGTCATAGTAATCACAGTACGCAATGCAGGGGAGAATGTCTAGGTGACGCCTAAGATCTAATCTCAGTCACCACTGTTTTAGTTGTTTATTTTAATTAATTTATTGTTGAACATTTCGAAAGGATGCCTTCGTCGTCTGCAATCATCAGCGGGGTCCAGAACCTTGTTCTTTACGAGACGAGAGCCGTAAGTTCCCCTTTCTTGGAGCGCGGATAACATCACGTGATTGTTTTAAAAGTCACATGATCTTTATTTTCATGCACCGAGATGTGTCATTTATTATTCTACGTATTTCAATTACTAAATATGCACTATAAATTTTACGGCGGTGTCTCCGCGATGATACACAGTATTCGATTACATATAGCCGAATTCCTTTCTAGTTGTGTCCCGATTATAGATTTCTACGATTATTAAAAAAACTAATGCCATTAATCCTATTGATGTCAACTATTTTCCTGCGACCATGGAAGCTGTGTGGACGTGAGGAGCTTCTCCGGTCAATAATATCCACAGCACCTTGTAGATCTTATAAAAAAGTTTGCAAAGTCAATGGATGAACCAGGAATGTTCTATGTGCTGAGCGCCAGGGAGGAACGGGTTGGAAAGGACTCTGCTAGAATTCAAACTGAATCTAAACTTCAAAACTGGGATGATTGCTTCCTGGGTTGTCCTGTTACATCAAACATTCCTAGCTCAACGTTTCCATGCAGTGTCATGTAGAGCTGCAACCGATTAATAAATGATAAATTATTGAATTAATCGACAACTAATTTGATAATCGATTAATCGACAGTATTTCATCGTTTCCTTGTTTGGTCAGGTTCTGCTTAAATGTGTTGAATATATTGCTCAACGTTTGCAATATCAACAATGTTTCAGGTTAATAATCACTACAATTTTGTTTGCTGCAGTAGCTCAGTCTGTTAAGAGTGAGTGATGCCATATCTGTGGCATGCAGAATCGTGGGTTCGCTTCCCCTCCCTGACATTTTTGCCGCATGTCTCCTCCCCTTCTTCACCCTTTTTCCAGCCAATCCTGAATAAAGCGCTGAATGGGGCGCAAAAGAAGACATTTGTTCCGAAAATACAAATGTCCCGATTTCAAAGAACAAAATGAACAGATTAATTGCCAGAATAGATGGCCGATTAATCGATTATCAAAATAATCGTTAGTTGCAGCTCTAGTGTCATGTAAGCAGGAGCTTTGAGTCCTGTTCGCACCTTGCAATATGTGTAGGTATTGGACATGTAGAGCTCCAACCAATTCAATTGATGATATGAATCATTATTTATTTATTCTCTAATTTGATAATCGATTACTCAGCAGCGGTTAATAATTGCCTTGTATGGTCCTTGCTCCACTCAAATGTGTTGAATATATAAGGATGAGTGAATGGTTTATTTCGATGCACAGTCAAAGGTTTCACAACAGTGCAGCATTTCTTTCAATGTCTGTGTACATTATGGCCGAAAAGCAGAAGCCAGGTGGCTTATTTGGTGTGTTTCCCAATGCTGATCACCATTTTCAGTTTCATCACCCCGTCCATTCAGTCCAAAAGCCAGAGAGGGGATGAGAACCTATGGCACTGCTCGACACTCTATAACCACTCTTATCACCACTTTAATTTTTTTTTTATGCTGGAAGCAAATTGACACCCCTAGTTGTGATTAGAATATTAGCACACATCATCTTCGTCAAAACCCAAAGAGACAGTGATGGTGAAGGTGATTTAAGGCAAGCAAATTTGGACGTGAACCACAAACTACAGTTTAAGCATTTGTTTTGTCTATATCATACAAGCGGCACTGCTGATATACACAATTCCATCCTATAGAAAGTCTACGTGCTATACAGGGGCTGACATTTTGAAAATACAACTTGAAATTACTCACTCGGTGTGGTCACATGTTCTTGTGGACCAATGGGTTGGCTGTATTCACTGGAAATCCGTCAAAAATTATTAAATGGAATGGGTTGATTATTGAATCATGTAGATAGTATAGATTGACTGTAGAACATTTGGTTGAGGAATAGCGCAGCACAAGTTACCATGATCAATTTTTAAATAACGCAATAGGTGTGTGCTTCTATTAAATGTTCAAAAATAAGTCAGAACACAGTGACATAATGTCACCGGAATTAGTCTTATAAATTAGTACCTGTTCCACTGGCCTAGACTGGGCGTTGCTGCGTTCATATATGATACAACCTCGTCCATATTTTTTTTAAATTAATTAATTTATTTATCATCGACTACGAAAAGAATAACGCAAGCTAGTAATATGGCAAACATATTTAAATGTATGTGTTTGAAAGTTCAAGGGTATATGCTTCTTTCAGCAGTTGCAGTATCAGGATATGTCCAGAGGGTGTCAGCCTGGACCGTGCATTCAACAAAAAACGACATACGATGCGGATTTTAAATATTTTGTTATTTTAGGTACTTGTGTCCAGCCCTGCATATGCATGTCCTCTACGTGGACACCTTATCGGAGCTGCCGTTACACTATCTTTTTGTCTTTTTGTCTTTCTCTCACTCTCCTCATCCTCCTTCTGAACTGGTCGTCACTGCAATGGCGACTGCACTATGTAGACAAAATATGATCACTGAAATGTTCCTAAAGAATATACTTGCCTCTCACAAAGGAAATTATCTCATTTGATCTGGCATGGATTCAAGTTCACCATGATCTGTTGGGATAACACTAGGACCAGTCATTCAATTTGAAATGTTCGTTTTCTTTTTATGAATAAGGCCAAGGTTAACTATCCTCAAATCTTTTTCATTGCACGTCCTGCATATAACAAGGCTAGTGGGACATGCAATAAAAAATACCATAGATAAAAAGAATCAACAGCGCAGGAAAAAACTCAATACAAATCCTAAAAACACCCACAAAAAAAAAGATAAAATAATAATAAATCTAGGCCTATGCAGTCGTCCCGACTGCTAAAAGTATATCCCCGAAAACAAAGCTAAAACTAGAAGTAGGCAGTCGTTGCCAACTGCTCAAGAGATGTCCCAGAAAAAAAGATAGAATGATCAATGAAACCAAGGAAATTGTAGAGCCTTGCTTTCTGTAGGATTCAACACTTTCTTTCATGGAATCTGAATTTTGACGTCACTGGGGGCGTGTACAGGCTGCTTCCCAGAAGTGCAAGTTATCACACAAAGGAAAATGACAGCCATCTTGAAAGATTTTATGTTTTTTATGAAATGTATTGTATACGCTGTATCTAAAAATCAAGCAACTATTGTTACAAGAGAGATTTGGGGCAAATCCATCCACCCAGTCAGACGTAATGGATAGGGATGCACTGATACCGTCTTTTTTTTTTTTTAAACGATACGAGTATGAGTACTTTCATTTCAATATTCACCGATAGCGATACCCCTCCCCAAAAAAAAAAAAAAAGGTTAAAATTTCTTTTGCGAGAGGTCTGGCTGTGTGTGCAAGCCATTCACACAGCATGAAGGGATTTGTTTGTGAGTGATGGCAGTTTCACCACTCTCAATATTTACTTAATCTTCTGTAGTAGGGGGTCATTATGAAGCTGAACTACGTATGTTGGGTTATGCCAATGACTTTGTTGAGAACCTTAACAATGTGTTGCAGTTTTGTTAATGCTCTTTAGCATGCATGCTATCAAAAGTGCAAATGGGGCCAAAAGATACAACTCTCTGCAAGAGGGCTTTATAAAGCATTTGCAAGATGCAGCTGTTCAGTCTAAAATTAAATTTTCCTGAGGGGTAAACGCCATCTGCTGCAATTTCTACATATACAGCACATTCTGTGAAATACCTCTTCTAGTCAACTTTAACAGTCAACACCCAGATATTTCGCCATTCAATCTTTTTTCTTGCAAACTTGGCCCTATTTGGAATGAGTTACAGTGAACCCACTCTTGGTTTTAGGGTTAATTGAATCTTTGTAATTGTAATTGAATCTTTTGTAATCATTGTATCTTCTTTACCCATAACGTGTATATTCAAACCAGAAATTCGTAATTATGAATTGTGCTGCTATAATGTACTAAACAATCTGATTTGATGATTTTTTTTTTTAATTCATCTGAACAAAAGAATCAAATTTTGTGTACAAACTGATTAAGCATGCACCTCTAGTTGGCCATGAGATAGTTGTCAGGACTCAGAACACGTTGTCGAATGAAACATCCCTTTCAAGACCTTCCACAAATGGAATGTCTGATGGTAAGCTAAAGCTGGGGATGTTTACTGACACTCATTTGAGTATAATGCAGGCATCCCTGTGGCTCTCTGCATTAGTGATTTGTGACAAAGAAATGCATGAGTTTAAATGGACATGCTGACTTTGGTTGTTTCAGTTGGTCAAGAAATCCAATATCCATGTGTTAAATCTAGCATTGACTCCAAGATTTAGCAACTTCTTTGTGTTACTAAAATCAATAAACAACATTTTCACCAGGGTTTGACGTTGAAGTTGTTCATAGACTTTGTCGAGGTCAGCTGTTAATCAGACTGTTCATCTTTGACCCTTAGTCCTAGGCCTTTTTGGGGTGTTTTAAATGACCATAAATAACCATGGATCTACCTTTAAAACACAGTCATTGCTACACTTTTTATTGACATGGTTAGTTCTGAAAATCGATCGCGAGGGATCGGTATAAAACATTGCAGAAGGGTCGCAATTAAGCGGAGGAGAACTCGCGACCCTGCGGTGACTGCGCCACAGAGCATGCACACGTTTTAAGCTGCTATCCAGTGATAGTTTGAACACCGCCATGCTTTTCTGACATCACAATTTTAATATTTTCTGCAGTATGTGTTTCTTCCTCTATACTACCGCTTGCTTTAAATATTAATTTTGGTTAAGAAGACCCAAAACTCTTGGATGAGCCGTGAAGGCGTGTTTTTTGAAATCTGGGAGAAAGCTGTCTGGCTGGGAGGACCAAGCGGATTTTGAATGGATGCATTTGTCCCAGATTCGATGTGTAAATGTTCTAAAGCCGGGCATAAAATTACACTATGCATTTCTTGCTGTTGGTCACACTGGGGTTAAAAAATTAGCTGGCCAGGATTCACGCTCTCACACTCCGGTGGTCGGTGAAATCTCACTGATTACACTACACTACACATCGGACACAATGTGACTGCTGTGTATGGAAGTGAATCAATGTGTCAATTCTCCAATGAGAACTGGTGGCAAGTTCTCTTCAGTCATTTCATTCCGCCAAACACTTTAATTCTATTACGCCTGGCAAACTCTAGACACATTTTGCCCGCGGTTGGCCAGCTGGCATGACACCTTGAAAAGACACTGAACCATATAGATCCTACTTGTGTGGCAATGACATTGTTGAAATATGAAATTAAAAATAATTTTCTGATGCCATCGCTACTATTCTGTTGTCGCCTTCTCTCTCGCATCTATGTCCGCGCATGAGTAGTGTGACGGGTAAATCTGTTCCTGCCCTTACGAATTTCAAACATGTTTGATATTTTCTCGATCGATTTTACCCATTCGCATGATCGGCTTCAGTTCTGTATGTAATGCAACTGAAATGTTTAAATGTGTTTCCTTTTGGGTGCTTTGTTCAATCACCTTTTCAAATTCATGTGTGATTGTAGGTCATTGTTTGTTACACAAATGTGGTAAACATGGCTTAACCACATCACAACCACTAAATTGGCTAATATTTAATTTAAATTGTGAGTCAAGGTTGAACCATTTTCAATTACCTTTTCTTCCATATTTTTTTTCCATTGTCAATATCATAATTTTTGATCAATATCGCATTGTGTATAACCACCGATAAACCATTTTTTTTTATTGACCAACCCTAACATACATACACACACACACACACGCATACAAACTGTGATTGGGCTGTGCGATTAGGTTCCATTCGGAACAGAAGCTACCGTAGTGTGGCTCCTAGTATTCCATCCCAGGACCAATTTGTTCTACGGCTGCCAGGCTCTCCATCATCTCTCTGATTGAAGAGTTGTTCACAATTGTGGACACTGCCAGTGACATGATGCCTCCATATAACTGTCTACACCAGGGCTATTCATTTGGCGGCCCGCTAATCAAGTTTTTCTGGCGCACGGAAGATGGGCCAGAGAATGTGAAAAAAATAAAATAAATAAAAAATAGTTATAAAATAGATAGATAGATATTAAGGCTGAACGATTAACCGCGGTGCGCCCCCTTGCGGTTGTTACACTGCCAGCCATGCGGTGTTTTGACATTTTTTTAAAGCATTTTGCACAACTCTGCAGGCTGCCGGCCGCCCGCGTGCTCACACACACACACACACACACACACAGTCACGCACGCACACACACACACACACTTTCGGACAAGGCAGCGAACGTTTTCTTTCCCCCTATACGAATCCTTTCCACTCGCCGTCTCTCTCCGTCTCTCCCTCTCTCGTTTTATTGCACGCTGTGTACGGCTTTGTTACCATTTAATAATATTTTAAACATTTAAAAAAATGACAGATGGTTAGAGTTGCCGACACGTCTGGAAGTTTAACGACACCGGTTTGCATGGAGGAAGCTGATATTGTTTACGGATACGCGGGGTTCGCTGCTATTTCACACCTAATGCGGCCACTTTGTCAGTTTCTGCGCTTCCAGCCTGATAGTGACACAACGGAGAGTAGCGCGACAAGTCTGCGGTACACAGAGCTGACGCGCTCTGTTCTAAAGAACGAATACAAACCCTTCGTTAATTATACAGCAAGGCAACGAACCGCAAAATATCCAGTTGGCTAATATTATTGTTGTTCAATTATATATTTATTATGCTGTATTAAAAACGTAAAATGTTGTGTCTGTGTGTGGGGAGGGGGCTTGTTAGTTCATGCCGTTTTACATATTGAGCATATGGTATGTATTTGAAATGCATTTTATTTTATTCAACTTACTTGTCTTTTTCATATACTTCTTTATTATAGTTTGCAAAATAGTTTTTTTAGTAACATAGG
>OMKY01244209.1:0-21864 GCA_900302395.1 Bregmaceros cantori | reverse complement strand
CTTCCAGCTATGTATTTATTTTTATTTATTTTATTTTGTTGTACAAGCACTTCAACAACACTGAGGCATCCCCTATGTGGCCTCATGCAACAGTCCGTTATAAATTAATAACTAGGACATCAACAGCCTTAAGTCAAAACTTAACTAATGTTAGTATTTTAAAGAAAAAAATAATAATACACATATTTATGAGAGCCCTTCATATAGCACAACCGCTATTTACTTTCTAAACTCTCTACCCGTTAGCCATGGCGCTTTGGCGCTACTGCCCGTAAGGCGCTGGGCGCCAGTCCCAGCCTGCCTCTCAACCATAACCGCATGGTTGAGAGGCAGAGTAATTAACCATTAGATTAGACAAAGGTGATACTCAGCCTCTGGATCCAGGATAATGCCAGCAGGCTGAATCGAACGGAGCCTGCTGTATAAATAGAGGAATCTACAGGTGCTATTGGTTAGCATTAGCTCTTACTCGTAGCTTCCTTTCCTGGGACTGGCGCCCAGCGCCTTCCGGGCGGTAGCGCCCTCTATCGCAAATCCCAGGAAGTGGCGCCAAAGCGCCACAGGTAACACTAGCACTGTCTAATCTCATCTTTTCCAACAGGAAAAATTTGGCCTGGCCTGTTGATTATTTTAAACACTTGCATTTTGCATGCTTAAGACAAGCAAGTATTTATTCCACCACCAGGAATCATAACACATTCACACACAAAGCGTCAGAAGAAAAAAATGCAAGCCACACAAACTTTGCTGTCTGCATTGACATTAAACTTTTACGTCCATACAAATGTGCAGGCCACATTTTGAGACACCGGCACGCTTCCTGCTGGCACTAAATCCATTCAACAATTGAAGAAGGTTGACGCCTGCGCAACACATAATCCTTAGACCTCGACTTGTTCGATCCTGTGACTTATTGACAACTTCCCCAGTGTTAATTAGACTACATGTGGCATGTGTTTCTTGCACGTCATATTATGTGTATTATGAGAATTTGTATTACCTGCGCCGAGCAGGTTATGTTCTCGGTCGGTGGTTGGTTGGTTGGTTTGTGGGATTACCAATCAAATTATTCAAATTGAGACATGGACGGAGTTTGGTCTGGGCGACGCGAGACATGGTGCAGTGTTTGGTTGTCACGCCTATACGCTGCTTGTCCCACCTACTGCACTGTTACTGGATAACACAATTTGATTGCCATTTTTTTTTTGGACACGTTTTTCGATCCTCATTTAACTAGACCCAATGATCGTTCTAATCGTTTGCAATACGTGGACGATTCGATGGTTCTGGCTCACCAGGCTAGTGGTGTTACTGGCTAGCATGCCCTGGTCATCAATTTAAAAATAAATGCCTTCTCCCCCTCCACAGGTGGGTGAATTCCGAGCACACGCCGCCGAGTGGACGGCCAACGTGTCGGCCGAGTTCAAGGAGACGCGGCGCCGTCTCAGCGTGGACATCTACGACAAGTTCCAGCGCGCCGCGTCCATCAAGCGCAAGCTGTCATCGGAGCTGGGAATCAACGCCGCGGTCAATCAGGACGGCATGACGCCGGGCAAGCGGACGCTTTCCGTCAACTTCGGCGAGGATCGGGAGATTAACCTGGCGTTCTCGCCCTCCACGGGCCAGCTGCGACGCAACAGTAGCTTATACCTCAACGGCTTGAGTCCGGAGTATGCCGACCGCTGCGAGGTGGCCGTTATCGAAGACTACAAATGACGCCATCTTTCCGGAGCCAGTGGGTATAGGAGGTCATGAAACCAGGCTCCGAGCCTCCGACACAATACTACTCGTCCATGCAATATACACTACCTACATGCAGAAATACCCCTGCAAAGATTTCAACCTAGGGCAATATCTACTCAGTAATAATGACAAACAATAATCTTCAGGGTTGGTAAGGCATTACTTTTGGATTACTCAAAAATATGGACTCAAATAGTTTCCAACTCGTGTTGTGCTATAAATGGCAGCTGTTCAACTCATAATATAGCTCGAAACCGCCCTGAGGGGTTGGGCATGGGGAAGTCACTGGT
Source organism: Bregmaceros cantori (assembly GCA_900302395.1). Classification (NCBI taxonomy): domain Eukaryota; kingdom Metazoa; phylum Chordata; class Actinopteri; order Gadiformes; family Bregmacerotidae; genus Bregmaceros; species Bregmaceros cantori. The sequence continues at coordinate 19,831 of OMKY01244209.1, read as the reverse complement.
AGCCTACTCCCATGGATTATATCAATGATATAGTATAACCTTTATAATGTCAATCTGATCTATATATCGCTATCTGCCTTTTGTCTGTAGTATGTCTGGGTATAACAAACACTTTTTTCTTATATTCTTACATTGTTTGTTATCTACATTTTTAACAACGCTCTCTCTCGAGCCACGATGCAGCTTTCACAATGGTTGCCTGGGACGTTGCATGCCCAAGCCCTACATATGCATACATTTGGAACATATGAAGTAATTTGTTGGAATAATCCAGAATTAATCCTGTGTTGGATTATTTTTTATTGTTTATGTTTAAAAAAAAATCATAATGAAATAATTTCACCAAATAATTGAATGTGTTTTCCTTTGTTCGTTTTTAATATGTCTGAACAGTAATTCTGAAATAAACCCTTCCCGACGCTGACAACAATAATATGGTTTGATGACAATACTTATGAATTCCATCCCGCGTTGAGAAAATGCTTTCCAAGTGAAATAATTTGCACTGAAAGCGAATATGATGCTTTATAACCTCAAGATGCACCGTTAGGGGGTGAGCAAAATCCTTTATTTCATTATTATTATTTGAAGGTTCATTAGGCGTGAAGAAGACTAATAGAGACTGTAGAATAATGGCCACACGCCCTCCCGGGACGCGTTTCATTATGTGGGCTCCATAATGGTGTCATTGGGGAAGAAGAAAAAAAACTCCTCGCATAACGTACTTGCATGCTGCTTTGACTAGCTAGTGAATTAGTATACCGATAATGAATGCTATCGGCTTATAATTAGAAAGCACAGCTTCAATGGATTAACATCCAATATTGAATTTTACCTCTGCCTTTTGCTTTGAAACAACAAAACACTGAATTTCTTCTCTTAACTCAACTATTTTTCCGCGAAAGCAACAAAGACTGCCAACACTATGTCAGTGATTAACGATTTTAAAGAGCTTTGTCAAAGTCCCTGTTCCCCTTTTAAGATGAACTACATTAGCAGCATGGCATGGGGTATTTCTCAACGCACAACACGCCCACACACACACACACACACACGTCTGGAAGAGACAGGTGATTAATGGATGTCCTGCGACAGATGTCCGTCACACATCGATTGCACGCAGCAAAATATCGACGTGAAACTGATCAATGGCGATGCTAAGTACATTTTGTTCCGCTGGTGCGCCGGCCAGCGATGGGAGCGCTATGTGCGCGCGGGCACAGATGCAAGCACACGGATGTCCTACAGACGTTAGCATTTCCAGAATTTTACAAGGAACAGATGAGGGGGTGGTGGTGGGGGGGGGCTGTGCTGGAACACATCTAACCCCCTCCCCACTCACACATACAGACACACACACAAGTGACTTCTGCAACGCCAAACAAAGGAATGTCTTTTTTTTCATATTGATATTATCAATATTAGTGCTTTTCACCCCCATGTCAATTCATTCATCGCTTTCCGATATCCGAACGTGCCTTAGCGAATACGACCGTCTGAATATTTGCATTGAGCCCCACATTGGAGCCGAGCCATTAAGGGTGTTGGTGTGTCACATATTATATTTTTTTAAACCCCTCGGAAGGAAACACTGTTGCGTCACGCCTATTCACCTATTCCAATTGCATTAGGGGAATTCTGAGGGGGGTTCATTGTCATGCTAGGTTTCCACTGCAGAAATATATACACGTATACGTGAGCATCCCGTTGCAAAATTGCGGTTTCCACTGTCAACAAATGCTACGGCGTGCGCCGCATTGGAATTCAATGTAACAATTGCACGTGGCTACGGAAAACCTATTCTACCACCTGGACAGTTTGAGGCGGTCGTTCGGGGCAGGAGATATGTGTGTGTGTGCGTGCGCTGCGTGAGCTGCGCCGGATCTCGGAAAAGAAAAGACAGGGAAAGTACAGAGAGTGGTGCAAGGAGGAGACACACACACACACACTTACACAAACGCGCACGCAGGAGGCTGCTTCTGTAAAAATCATTTGAATATATATTTGCAACAAGCACATGAAACACGTTTTCATTTAGCTTTGAATGCGCTGGAGCGCTCAGTCAGCCAATTGCTCAGCGCTGTTGTCAATCACCGAGCTCACTGGCCCGTCCCCCAGTACGTCCGTGACGTGTGGTGAAAAATCGAAATTAATTATTTTCTGCGGCGCCCGTATACGGACGGTGTGGCTACCGCACGTATTTCAGTGCACTGTAGCATGCTACAACGGTGACAACAAATTTGTTTTGCTCACGTATCTGCAGTGGAAACCTAGCGTCACAGGGTGTAGTACAATGTGTCAATACTACATTTTGCGGACTGTTACCGAACCTCATGCCATCACTTGATGAGGTCACAAGGCTTCCGCTTGGATAGTGGGGTTATGTGTGCTCAATGATAGTGGGGATTTAATTATGGCTGGTTCAGACATGGGCAAACTGCGGCCTCCGGGCCATGTGCGGCTCGCTAGTTTTCTTAATCAGGCCCTCTAATCTTATCCAAGATATAATGGACGTGTAAAAACGACATTCAGTCCCCATTTACCACCCTTTCCCATGCAGTACACTTACACCCCAATAGACGGCACACTGATTTGTTATGTTTTGAAAGTGACTTCTTTTACTTGGCACCTTTTTGTACGTTTCAATCTCCAGGTTTGATCAATTACCTTGATAATTACATCCGAATGTGCAATCTAATTCCCATTGTAAATTTTAAAACGCGTTGTGGCCCGCAATTTTAAAAGTCCAAGTCTGTGCTAGATATTCACCTTGAGAAGTTTGAATTTGAATATTCGGAGCATCCCTTTTGACATTGGATCCAGTCGTTAGAAGTGGAGGGACAGTCATTTCAGTATGAGAGCTCGTACATCCATGAGCTCGTACATCCATGGCATGTACTGTACTGGATCTACATCAGTACAGTGGCTTTTAGATCAACCATGGACGTCAAAGGTAATCTAAAAGTATTTCCCAAAGTTGCACACAGATTTAACACAAAAGGTGTTAAATCTTGAAGATTCAACACCTGCACATTGTGGAACACAGAGTTTTAGGGGAAAAAAAGAACATTGTGTTAAGTCAAGACCTTTTGGGTGTTGTGCGAACTCTGGAACCACACTGTTAAAAGCTGCGTAATGAAGCCTGTTTTTCGCAAGCAACATTTTTCATTCTTTAGAGAGATAGTGACGGGATTAAATCGGAAACTGGGATGAAGAGTCGGAGAGGGGATTAGAGCCCGTCGTCCTATAGCTAGACTGCTTTAGACATTCTAGCATAGCCAGTTTAATTGACCATCACATAATCTGCGCCCCCGGTGGCGCAGGCCTTCGGGAAGTCATTGTTTCTGCATGGTTGGCGAATTTCAAGATTACTTGTGCCTAGACGATAAGCATAAACGCACCAATGATTTTTGAGCTGAAGAATGAGGAAGGGGGGGGAAAGCAAGACCGGCGATGGTGAGATGCTCGTATATTATCGACTATGAAAATGACATGTGCATTGTGTGGCATTATGTGAGGAGCTCGCCGTCAGTTGCGGTTGAAGTAATTGGGTGTCAAAGATAGCGGCCATAGGTTTTCCATTATCAGTGTCCAAGTAGAATCATTGCATGGTCTCAAACCAATAATGGCTAAAATCAAATGCAGATCTCTAAAACTCTATGGTCATAGGAAACGCCCCCAAATTGGATTAGGATCAGTAGAAGAATGATGGAGCGACAACGTCTACAAATTGTCTGGACTCAACCTACCCGACCCTAAACAGAACAATACAGGAAAGGCACCTCTGGAGAAGCATGACCCATGTTGGTGCTCAGTCTGCTACAAACAGATATAGAGAATTATGACCATGATAGACCATTGGAATAGAAATTTGAAATAATTTGAATTTGATCATAAAATCAAAGATCAAATTTGAATTAAAGCCAAGCCAGCAAGTTCGTTATTCACATTTGTGTTCTATATTTGGCCCCTTCAAGAGAAACACATGTTTCTTACATAATAAACAGCTAAGTCATTCAGCCCAAAGGGTTATCCTGGAGAGATTAGAACCAGCTCAGTTTTGAAGCTAATTGGTATGACAAGAATGGGTCAACAATTTGCATGTTTTATTGGCTACGAGAATCTTTCACTGTGTATTTTGATAGCTGGACCATATTAGACCATTGTACCAGTTCAAACATTTTTATGAAACATTTTTTGTGTACAATAACCATCTAGACTGGGGCCTAAAATAGAACACTACTACTACTACTACTACTAATAATAATAATAATAATGATAATAATAATAAGAGTCAAAAAATAATTCACAGTAGCGAATTAACTTCATAAATTGCCCAAAATATGTATGCAGTGCTATAGTTATATTTGGTTTTTAGCATTAGGTCGACATCCAGGCTTGTTTGAGTAAAAGTACAACCAAAAGTAAAAGTGCAGCTAGACTTTGCAGTTTCAGTTTCCATCACTCCTCGGCTGATTGACCTGACTGGAGGAGGAGGTGTGCTAATTTTATCTCCGAAACACAGCATTAGATGGAATGGTTTTGGGTGGGCACCGCCTTTTAGTTCGTCTGTCTCGGCAGATCCCTGATGACATCACAGACTGAGGTTCACTGACTTGTGATGTCATATAGCAGCTGATGGGACCTAAGCAGGTTCAACACAGTGCTAGAGTCTGTGCCTATCACAGCTCTCCAATCTCAATTTGCTGAAAAGCTAGAGAAATGACCAACATTTCAACTGTATAAACAGACAAGTTGGGGTGGCTGTAGCTCGGTTGGTAGAGCGCCCGTTCCATTGACTGGAGGGTTGAAAAACAAAAGGTTGGTGGTTCGAATCCCGCCTTCGACAGTCTCCATGCCTGTGTCCTTGGGCAAGACACTGAACCCCAAATTGCTCCCAATGGGTTGAGGCGAGCGCTTTGTATGGCAGCAGCCGCCATTGGTGTGTGAATGTGTGATTGAGAGGTCACTGTAAAGCGCTTTGAGTGCCACTAAGTGGTAGAAAAGTGTTATATAAATGGAAATCTTCTTCTTCTTATCCGACACCCGAATCATCCTCGACCATCGTCAGCTAGGAAGAAGGGCCGCTCGCCCATAATCCTTAGATCCATCCAGATATACAGGTACAACACAGGGTATTCACCCTCTAACCTCTCCTCTACCATACCACACATGCCTTCATATTATTGATCGACATTTTCTGTTCCAAAAACATCTAGATACATCCATTATTTATTTATTTCAGCGAGGGCTGAGGTGATGGCTCAGCTGTAGTGCTCGCCACTGCTGTACACAGATTGATTGTGGTTGATTAAATGGAGACAGATGCTCAGCCGCTATATGACTCCACAACTCGGTCTTCGTCTTCTTCTTCTTGTTTAATAACTTTTGCCATTAAACAACTTGTTTAATGGCAGTCGACTCTGCTCTGTCCGTGCAGGACATCACCGCTGACAGATGTTCGGCCAATAGATGACACCACAAAGACTCCAAAAATCTTTATATTCTGTCATAACTGTCTTCTTCCGTGGCCTTGTTCATCAAGTCATATGATAGTTCATCCTGCCATAATTGTCTTCTTCTTCTGTGCCATTGTTCATCAAGTCATAGGATAGTTCATCCTGTCACAATTGTCTTCTTCTTCCTCCGTGCCACTCTCCATCAAGTCACAGTGCATCCGATTCAACAGACCGATTCAACACAGCATTCAAAGTACCATCATTATTTCACTATTCAATCAATCCAAACCACAAATTGACTGATTTCAGTCCACCATCAGGTCACCATCAGAGGTCAAGTCATCACAACACCACGTTCAGTAGGCAATCATACCATCACCCCCATCTCTCAACAGGTTTGAACGGCAGCAGCTAGCATCTCCTAATGCCAGAACATGCGGAGAAAGGTCCAATTCACACTGGACTTTTATTACCTATGGACCCCTGGTAATGCAGAATAATTGCAAAGGACATCTGAGTTTCATTTGACGTGCAAATGCGCAATGTCTGATTTGCAAATGATAATTCCACTGAGTTAACTACTGTGATTCAGCGAAACACCACAATGGTTTGAATTCTGAATTTGTTTAACTTTGTTAATACCCACACATGACACGTGTCTGTGTATGTGTGTACACGTGTGGGCAAGTGAAAATACGGCACACCTCATAATGTGTTTTAAATTTTGGCAAAACACAGACTTTTACTAATCCTGTCAGAATACGCGACAAAATAACACAGACGTTAGGGGGTAGTTGTGAATTACCAGAGGTCCCCACACGATTCAATGGCAGTGCGAATTGGGCTAAAGGCTGCAAGACATTCTGCACCTCGTCATGCTTATCCAACCTATCAACTCCCTCTGTAGCAAGAACCATCGACTCCACCACCTCATGTACCTCTCCCCATTACATGTCTCCAAACCATATCTAGCAGCTTCTGCAGCGGTCTCCTCTCGCCTCTGTGGCAAACCATATAACTAACTCTAAAGTAGATGCAGCGTGCATGACGTTATCCCATTGCTTTCATCAAAGTCGGGTTGAAGCTGCCGACTGCGCGCTGCCATTGTTGAAAGTACCCGTATATACGGGACAAGGAGAGATAGAGAGAGCGATACAGTATATGAGAGAGACACCACACACACGCGACTTTTCTGTCTGCTAGGGGCGCCAACGACAGAGTCAGAATGAATGGGATCCTATGGGAGCTGAAATAAAAAATGAAAAATGCCAAATCTGACGTGTTTGTGAAATTATGACCCCCCCTCACTCAGTTAACCGATAATTATCCCGGCAATATACATTGAAAAAAAAAAATTAGGAAAGATCTTTAAATAGGTTAAAACAGGCTGCTAAGGTTTGGAATATTTGTATGGGAATTCCCAAAGGGCTCAGTTTTAGGAGGCTAGGCTCCGCCCATACCAACCCGGAAGTTCGTTTTGATGTCCGCATTCGGACATCAAAACGAATGCGCTGTCCATTTTTATATTCAGTCTATGGTCTGGGCAAATCAGGCGTCGCCCGTATACGGGCTGACCAATCGAACCGAGATGTGGGCGGAGTTTGGTATGGGCGACACGGGACGTGGGCGGAGTTTGGTTGTCACACCTCTACGCTGTTTGTCCCACCTATTGTGCTGTGATTGCATAACACAATTTGATACACTTTTTTTACACGTTTTTCAACCCTGGTTTTACCAGACCCAATGATCATGATTGTTCTAATTGTGTGCAACGCGTGAACAATTTGTTCATTCTGGCTCACCAGGCGAGTGCAAATTGCGTGTGAAATATTTTGGCATGGAAAGTGTCACATTTTATTCATCAAAGCCATTATTATTTCGCACCTCAGGTCGTTATTAAAACCAGTAAAACAGTATGAAACTATAAAAGTTGGCGATTGCCCTTTTTAAGCGGTGCATGACTGTTATAAGATTAACGAGCACGGTCACCGTGAGAGGGGGAATAGCTGGGACCTAGCCAGTGGTAATTAAGAATGTTTTGCTGCAGGGCGCACCAGAAATCCACCAAGTCCACAAAGCTGATGTTAAGCATTCTAATGAAACCTTCAATGCTAGGGGATGAGGACGTCATTTTGAGGTGATTTCAGGGTGAAAAAGCCAGTCTCTCTTGCAGGGTTGAGAGGATTAATTTAACTCGTTTTAATTTAACTGAACAAGATGAAATGAAATATTAAATGAAATGAATAAAAACAAATAATATTCCAGGCCTGGCCCCATGGCGCACCGGGTTAAGACTGGCTGCTCCAAGCCAGCCCCATGCATTGTCTTTTTGCTGTGGTCTAGATCACAGCACATGCAGCATCGTATGATTGGTTCCCCTCACGGTCATTTACTGCAGGTCCGCTCGCCCCTCGCTCTCTCGTCACCCTTTCACAAAATAACTTGAAATAAAATGTAATAATAATACTTAAAATATTAATAAACTTACAATATTAATAATAATAATATTGCCAATATTTCATATAATGATGATTTTTTACATAATTTAACATGCAAATCGCTAATTGACTCATAAATTAACAAACGCAAGTGATCAAATTGCGGAAGGCTAAGCTTAACAACAAGTTTAATAAGTAATGAGTTGCTTAATTAAGGAGTCTTGATAAATATTGTTAAGTCCTTTTAAAACCACTAACAATTAAGTAGCATAGAATTAGTATGGTCTTGTCGTCCAGCCTCTTTTCTCTTCTCTACCTCTCTCTCTCTTCTCTTCCTCTCCTCTTTCTCGCTCTACTCTCTCTCTCATCTCTTCTTTCTTCCTCTCATCTGCTCTCTCTCCCTCTCTTGTTGTCCAGCCTCTTTTCTCTTCTCTACCTCTCTCTTTTCTCTTGCTTTCTCTCATCTCTCCTCCTTTCCTCTCCTCTCTCTCGCTCGACTCTCTCGCTCTTCTTTCTTCCTCTCAACCTCTCTCTCTCTCTACTCTCTCTCTTGCTCTACTCTCTCTCCCGCCTCTCTTGTCGTCCAGCCTCTTTTCTCTTCTCTACCTCTCTCTTCTCTCCTCTTTCTCTCTTTTCTCTCGCTTTCTCTTATCTCTTCTTTGTTCCTTTCATCTCATCTCTCTCTCCTCTCTCTCATTATTCTCTCTCTCTCCTCTCTCCCTCTCCTCTCTTAACCATAAGGACTGATGGAGAGTGAGACAAAAAAGTGCTTGTTTAGAAGAAGTGTGAACCATTTACCCCAAAATGGCCTTGGTGCTTAGGTGCAATTTAGTGCTTGCTGTCCACTCAGAGAAGGGACTGTCGTAAGATTTACACTTCACTTACTAGGGGCTGATAAAAATGTCCTCACCGCTAATCTAAAACTAGCTTCTAGTTGAAGTGCTGATTTGTGTGGTTCAATAATTTGATAATGTATAACTACCATTGACTGTATATAAATATGGACGTCGCATTCGCTTCAGCCGGCGTGCCGACTTCCGTGTGCTTCTGCTAGTCGAGTTAAAATATACCAATTTTAGCAGGCCGGTTATCCTATTTAAAGATCGTTTCAAATTGATGTTTTAATGTATATTGTCAGGATAATTAACGGTTCATTGTGTGAGGGGGGTCATAAATTCACAAACGCGTCAGATTTATGTTTTATTTCAGTTCCCATAGGATCCCATTTATTCTGACTGTCGTTGGCACCCCTAGCGGACAGTACCACTGGAAGAAGTCACGTGTGGGTCTCTCATATACTGTATAGCTCTCTCTATCTCTCCTGGTACCGGATATACGGGTACTTTCAACAATGGCAGCGCGCAGTTGGTGGGCACAAAAAAATGGGATGAAAGCAATGGGATGAAGTCTTGCACGCTGCGTCTACTTCATATACAGTCTATGATAACTACGTATTGTGATAGCTTCACCACATTAGATTGTAAACAGTTGAAACTTTTTATACCATGTGTGCAATAAGCAAAATGTCTAGATTTAACACAAAAACTGGGTTGTTTCTCCAAAATAGAATACTAATAATAACTAGGCCTATGCAGTTGCCCCGACTGCTAAATGTGTATCCTGAAAAAAAAGCTGAAAATCCATTCACCCGGTCAGAAGTTAAACACCAAACCAAAATGTGTCCATCTTCAATTCATCCATCTTCAAAGTGTTCAAATGCATCCAAAATCGAATCGCTTCATTAACCTAACCTAGAGCATTAACTCTGGGATAAATCCATCAATCTGTTCAAAAGTTATTGCGCTAACACGGAGGAACAGATGCGGCGGAACATGCAAAACCATTACATCCCGACATTCCGTGTTTCGGGGGTACAATAATGAGTGTCAATTAAGTTCCCAAAATAATTTACAATTGTAGGAAAGCTTTATTCTAGGCCGAGCCAATTGATAAGAGTTGATCGCCGTTAAACAACAAAAGAAGAAGATTCTTCTATCGCGTTTGGGGGGTTTATCCCTTTTGCAGTTGGCGCGGACTGCATACCCCTAGTTATATTTGGTCGTTAGCCTTAGGTCGACAGCTTCTAGTTGAAGGGGAGATTTGGTTAACATTGTTCGGGTTGTGACCATCAGGTGGGGCTTTCAGGATATGAATGGATAGCAAAGGTCCGCCAGCTAGCCTTGTGCAAAAGACCAAGAGTTCACACCCACCATTGTGTTTCAACCATTTACAAAGAGCTCATCCGAATTACCCTGGCAATCTGGTTGCATCACACTGTAGTCATAAAGCACTTTCTGGTGGTCGCCCCTCTTGCAAAAGTTGAAAGACGTTTGCCAATTTTCAAATGTACCCAAACATGTATCCTTTAACCACTTTCATTTCCGCTTGGATCACAAAGCGATACACGGATGAGCGAGAAAAAAGCCATCCTGGGAATGCCAGGAGATCTACATGTCATCATTGTAGAGTTTAATTTCCCTCGGCGTGAAGAACCTTCTGAAGCCAGTCTTGTCTCTGCTCTCCTCTTGTGGCCGTTGATAAACCACTGCTGTTAATACCCCTTCAGAATAGATTTTGGATTTAGAATATTTTAACTTTTTCAGTGCCACAGACTTCCATAGACATCCTACAATAACACAAACTTTTTGCCAAAGACATATTTTTGAATGTAAAGTAAAGATTATTTTCTTTATATTATACGTTACAGACTATTTTTGCGTACATTAGTGGAAATGTCTTTAGCGTGAACATGGTTGACACTGAAATAAATTAAATTAGAGAGTAATATAATATTTTATTTTTCCAGCATTATTTAGATAATAATTTACAGTCTGATATTGCTGCTAGGTGCCGTGTCAAGCCAACAGCTTTCACCACTAAAAAATGTTGTGGTGATATTGTTCGACGATAGACGAGTTTACGAAACCCTCGCCCCTGCGAAACCCTGGGGCGATTTTGTCCCGCACTTCTGGAGGTCACTTCCGGTGCCTATATTAGGTATATAAAGTCTGGTAGAAGACCGCAATACATGGACACAAAAACACACAAAACGCACACCAATTAAAAATCCGACCACTAGATGTCGCTATGTGACCCATCCCTCTCCTTGCTTCGTTAACTTTTTTGTATAAATATTGATGAAATACAATCAAAATCCTACTTGAAGTTACTCACCGAGTGGTCACATGTTCTTCTGGACCAATAGGCTGGCTGCTTCTACTAGTTCTTCCAAAAGGAATGAGACAATGGAACGTTTTAAACTGATTATTAAATCATGCGTTTGTGGGTCACATATACGCACGATAACATTCGGGTGAGGAATAGCACACCGCAAGTTACCACCACAATTTTCAAATAACCCTGTAGGTGTGTGCTCCCACCGAATAGACATGTTGGAAAAATAGCCAAATACACGGCAAGTAAATGAGACCGGAAGTGACGTTCAGAGACCGGAGGTACCCCCCTGAACTCGTCTATATCGATTAACCATTGACATCATTTACAGGAACACCAAGGCACGTCATGTGTGGCTGAGCGTTGGGCTAACCAAAAATCGCTATCTTGTGCTGCATGAATAGTTTTGACACGGACATTTGAATCTTAAACTGGTAAATGGTGGATTACTTTTATCATTCTGTGCATTCCTTCCCTGTAGAGCGCTTTCCTGAGTTCTTTTTTAGGGGTGGGCATTGCATGCAAAAGTGCTGAAAGTAAGGCTGAATGTGTGTTCCAATTCATGTACCTCCCAAACGCACTCCATTTCGTGCACTTTGTGCACTACACACTCGTTGAAGAGTGTGCAAATTTCAAGCAGAGAAGTTCTGTTCTAAATGGAATACTAAACTAAACGGAAATAGTGGTCTCCCCATCACTCACTATCCCAATGAGTAACGTTACACAAAGAATCGTGATGCATGTTACGGTGACAGTTTACTATAAAATAAATAGCGTAGTCAATATGGCGTCCAAAGAGTGCACAAAGTGTCCATTGTCATGCACTTCAAATTTTGAAATTGAACAGCACACTCCAACAAAGTGCATGAAGTGCGCAAATTGGACCAGACCCCAACACTACGTACTGTGCCTGGCTGTACACACGCACACACACACACAGACACACACACAATGTCATACTCAATGTCAAATTAAAAAGGCAGAAAAACACACAATTTGATCCAAACCTTGCTTTTATACTTTATAATCAAGTTTGGGAAGGGGTTTCTTTTAGATTAGTTGTTTGAAAAATTGGTTTTTGGTAGTTTTTTTTTTTTATCTTTACCGCTGTGGTTAAATTGTTAATATAGCCTAAAACCACCCAGAATGAAATAACCCCCTGGAACACATGAAGTGAACACTTTTGGATTACTTAAAATATACTAAATCAAATCATGCAGTTAATAATTTACTGTTTTTGTTTGTTGTAATTTGTTATTTATTTTATTTATTTAATTCTGTTAAGTGGTTTTAGGCTATTTTCTGCTTTGAGCAGCTCCAATTTGTAGCAAATTATTTGTTACAGATTATTCGATTCATGCTTTTCACACAAAAGTAACCCCTTCCGGACCCTGTTCACAGGGCTCCGAACCGGTTCAAGGAACGAAAACGAAAACCGAAAACGAACAGAATTTTACAGAATTTTATGAGGAGTGGAAACGGAAATGAAAAAACATTTCTTCAACTGTTCCGGAACAGAAACGGAACATTATGAAATCCACAAAAACGGTTAAAAACATTTTTTTTCTGTTCTCTAATGTATCCTATGTCTGGGAGACTATTTCCTGCATCCATTTGTGCATCCATCCAACTTTCACTGTCAGTCATCAAGCCCCATGCATCTGGGGCTCCATCTTGTGGACAATCGAGGAAGTGATTGTTTTAAACCCGGTTTTCACGTTAATACAGTTGCACTGAAGTTTGAAAGTCCACTACAAATATTTTGTATAAACTATATCTAAATGTGATATTGCACAATATAATGAACTTTAATAACAAACAAAATGTTTGTGTTCCGAACCGGTTCAGGACCGATATTTTGGTGACAGAACGGTTCCAAGTACTAAAACTTTAAACATAGGCCTGCCTGAACCGTTCCGAACGGAACTTTTGAAAAATAATTTCTTTTTCAAGCCCTGCCTGTTCATAATTGAAATGATAAGACCACATCACCGTGCATCAAAAATCTATAAAAACAAGCTGTGTTTGCATGTTTCCCTGTGACTTTCAGAAGAGCCAATACACTTCCCATGTGGCACATGGCTGCCTGTTTGAAACATGCATCAGTTGCGGCTTGTTGCGTCTTGTTGCTGCAACTAATTCACATGCCTCTGAGAGCGAGGCAGCTCCAACTCTCAGGCCTCCTCCGCGCCATGCCTTCCAAAACACGTTCTGTCTCAAATGATGCACCTTTTCAGTGCATCTGGCACTATCCAGAGTTGTTGGATGTTGTCTGTAATTCCAGTGGCGCCGTGAAAATGGAATGACGTTGACATCGCGGACGAGCGCGCAATCAGGTCCTAGCGTGTTGTTACGTTTGTAGTCCTACCTACTAGCGGAATGAAACGCTGGTGGCGCAACATGCCGAAGCTTCTAAGCAAAATGGTTACATACCTCCATTTCGACATTCTTCTGTTCCGACAGTTCTTCTTCTTCTTGCCCCAAGACAGAAGTACTACCGTTCCGACATGGAAGGACCTTGGTTGCGGCATGCTGGACAGCCCGTTCTTAACCGCAAACCTAACCGTAACCCTAACCCATATCGGAATACCGGCGTCCCTTGACCGAATGCCGGCTAATCGGAATGCCGGCTAATCGGAATGCCGGCTAATCGGAATGCCGGCGCTGACACGGTGACACCCAGTGGGGAGGAGCGTTGCAGTTCCGAGTCATTGCGGTAGATGTTCGGAGTGGAGAAACGCTGAAATGGTGGGTGCCCCCCAAGTAAAACTGAGGTGTTTGATTTGAGACAGTACTAAACCGCAATGGTGGTGCCCTAAAAATCAGTGCACTGAAATATAGTGTACTATATTCTATTGCAATGACCCAAGTCGACCATCTGAGACGCAGCACAGCCTCCTATAGCTAGCCACCTCATCCTCTAGCAGCAGGCAGCTAACCAAACCAACGCGCCTTCCTCACGCACAGTCTAAACCAGGCATTCTTAGATTGTATTCGATTCAAGCTAATTTTTACATTTTTGTTCAAGATGAATAATGTTCAATAAACAGGGATTTAATTTTAAATAACCACGGCACGGACACGTGGTTGAGAATGGGGGGGTCTACATCCTTTGTGTGTTGGCACACCAAGAGCGAGCTTTCTTCTCTCTATACTGCTCTTAGCCGACCCAGACCTCTTCAATCCAACCATTTCAATAAAAAATTGTCAGCATTACTTTTGTCTGCTTCTGATTGGCCACAATTGTGAAATGTGGGTGCGAAAAGTGTTTTCTTTTGCTACATGTCGTGAAAAGGGGAAGATATCGAAGTTAGAATCTTATCTCTCCAGTTTGCCAGCTGTTGAAGACAAGTAACATTAATACTGAAGGACCCAAGCAGGGAAGAAGAAAAGGTTGGGTGACCTCCATGTCAACCTGTACATTGTTACAAGTTGTACCCAAAAGAGGTACACAGAAAATAACAAAGTAATAGATGTTGGGTAAGATGAACACATAAAAATTATATACAGTCCCTGGATCTGAATGTCAAGCGGGACGACGACGAGAGAGTTTGTGAGATTAATATCCAAACTTGAAAGTCCACCAAATATATTCTATATAAACCACATCTAAACTTAACGTTGCACAAAATAAGGAACTTCAAGAACACATTTTTTGCGTTCCAAACTGGTTCAGGACCGATATTTTAGTGGCAGAACGTTTCAGAGAACTATAAACGTAAAAAAAAAAAAGCCTGCCTGATCCTGAATGGAACGTTTTAAAAGCAAACACTGGTCACCACCAGCTCTACTGTTTTCTTCCATTGATCACTTTTCATGGCTTTATTCTACTGACCAGCTGTGATATGACATCACAAGTCAGTGAACCAATGAAGTCACAGTGATGCCATAAGGCATCTGCAAAACTATTACATCCCTGATTCTCCGCGTTTGAGGGACATGATAATACAGCATTTTAGTTTGTTTTATTTGCCCGCACTGTGCTGCTGATGTTTAAAGTTTCTTTGGTGTTTGCATTTTTTGCACTATGTTTCCTGATTGTCATCAGATAGTGTTTTTATTTCAGGTTTAGCTGAAAGGGGGCCACAAAATATATATTAGAACACATGTTCCAACTGGATTCTGTGAAAAGGTGTTGATGCGACGGAAGCGCTGTGCTAATTAGGATCATCTGGCTTCCTAAGTGAACAAATCAGTGTTCTGGGATTTAACTCAGCTGGACGAAATACTTTTTAAAGTATTGCCAAGACTGACAAGTGGGTGGTGGGATTCTGGCCATGACAGCTCGACAAACAGCCAACTATCCTTGAAAAAAGTTCACTTCGCTGGATGTGCCAATCAACACACTACTACTATCTGTTGCAGGATTCCTGTAAATTATTCATGAAAATTCTTCACTCGGATTCTCCTTCAGTTTGTGTGTGTCTGTGTATTTGTATGCGAGTTACTATGTGTATGTGTGTGTCTGCGTGTGAGAGAGAAAGAGAGAGAGAGGTCATAGAGAATGAATGACTGTGTGCGTGTGTATTTGAGAGAGTGAATGAACATATGTGTGTGATAGTAAGAGAGAGAGAGAGAGAGAGAGAGAGAGAGAGAGAGAGAATGACTGTCTGTGTGAAAAATATCCAAATAATGCAGGGTGTCCACAGTGAGTGGCACAGTTTGGCAATGATGTGTGTCTGACACGGGGGAAAGGGAAGGTTAGGTTTAAACTTGTATAAAGTACCAGTAAAAGTACAGCCAAAAAATCCTGCCAGGTTACGCTTCTTGTTAAGTTCACTGAACAGATGCTCTAATCAGCTGATTGGCCTGAGGGAGGAACTGTGCTACTTAGGATCAGCTGATTGGCCTGACCGAGGAGCTGTGCTAGTTAAGATCAGCTGATTGGCCTGAAGGAGGAACTGTGCTACTTAGGATCAGCTGATTGGCCTGACCGAGGAGCTGTGCTAATTAGGATCAGCTGATTGGCCTGACCGAGGAGCTGTGCTAATAAGGATCAGCTGATTGGCCTGACCGAGGAGCTGTGCTAGTTAAGATCAGCTGATTGGCCTGACCGAGGAGCTGTGCTAGTTAAGATCAGCTGATTGGCCTGAAGGACGAACTGTGCTAATGTTTTTTTGACATTATTGAACATAGTCCTTTCTATTGACAGAGTCAGTGTAAATGTTACGAGACACATCGTCTGTGAAGGACCCAGCACTCCCAGCTGTAGCTCGCCAGTACTCGACAGTCCGCCTCCTCTCATGACAGCGTCCGACCCTGGATGGACGCAAGCCCAAAAGTCTTACAGGTGAGCTAGCCTGACTAAGCACGTCACATCACGATTCAATACCTCAATGAAGTTTCCATGGATTACTGATCCTGCTCTGGAGTTTGACTCATTCTGGGTGGTGTCTGTCCTCACTACAGCCTGACCTCCAGCACTCCCCACCGGAACCTGAATCCGCCCTGGTGGACACTGATTCAGCCGATACCGAGATGAGTACCTCGTCGGAGAACGAGTCCATGGACTTTATTAGATGGTTGTTGTTTCCTGTGTTTCCACCCCCTCTAATGGGCATGAATACTCTAATAATTTTGTCATTCAATAAATAGGGTTTTCCAACCCTTCCTTTTTGTCCTCTCTGGGTTATTCAAATTCTCTTTCAATAACCCGTGACAGTAAAAGGGGGATGAGAGTTTGGGGAAAGCAAACCTGCAGCATGCCTTGTGAAGGGAAGCAAACTCTCAACGCTGTGTGTGCTGTGAACTCAAGCCAAGGGCACAAGACTGTATATGGGTTGGATGCAGCGATCTAACCGACTGCCACAGAGCCAGCACAATGCATTAATCTTAAATCTGACACATTTTGAATGTCATAGGGCCTTGCTAATGATAATCCATGCAGCCGCCATGTCTCAAGAGTACTCATTAGGAAGGAGAGAGAGGTGGGAGTGTAGCACAGTCCATAATGGAAGCGCAGAGACACCTTTTATAGGTGCCATGGATGAGGTGTCCATTACAAAATGTTCCGCTGCAGACAAGACATGTCTTGTATTCAAGCGAGATCGCTTGAAAGTGCAATGTTCCGACGCTAATGTGATTTGAAATTAGCTGGATGTTCTTGCCGTGGTCCGATGTAGTGTGTGTGTTGTTGGCGGAGTTGGCCCAGAAAGATTTGAAAATTATATTTACCTTCTCTAGAAAAGCACGCAGGAAATGTGCACGCTTGCTTTAGTCTCATTCTGCACACAGACGAGCATGCATGTGTCTGGCTTGCCAGGCTATGCTGCCCTTGTTGACTTTCTCTATTGTTATTCTCACATGGTGGATATAGCAGCTATCTTTAACAAAATGTAAACTTAAAATTACTCACTTTGGAAGGAAGCTAGTAGGGCGGTATTACATCACCAAAACTTCCTAGTGAAATAGCCGAGTTGATAAATACTTACCTTGTCTGTCTGTGTGTGTGTGTGCGCACTCACTCTGCGCGTAGCAGTACTTTACTCGAATGGGGATGAAGATATAAGCAACTAAAAAAAAAGAGTTTTCATTCTTTATTTAGCTATGTGGTGACAGGATTAAATCGGAAACTGGGGTGGGGGGATCTTTGCAGAAAAGAGAGACCCTCTCTTTCGAACCATCGGCGCTGCTCGCTCTGCGGCCTGGGGGGCACGCTCTCGAACCACTGTGCCACCGCGTGCCCCCAAGCAACTAAAAATTGAAGGATTTGTGCTACCAAACTTCGTGTAACAAGTCATGTACTGAATTTAAACATCTTTGGAAGTAATTAGTTGCTTCTATTTCCGATGGTGTTTTTGAGTGGAAGAAAATAAAGAAGGCAACAAAAAGATCTCTTTGGTTTCTTATTTTATTAGAAATGATCAAGACAAAACAATATTGGGCGTGTGTGTGTTCCGACAGGAAGTACAAGTACAAATACGGATATCTAGCAGACAAAGAAGGAGGGTGCTAAATGTCCATAGATTTGTCTGGTTAGAACAAAAAAATATTGTTCCCGGGCGGAACGGTTAATTTCGTTCCTGTCAGCTGTTTAATGCTATATAATACCTGTCGGGGCGAACCCACACTGGCTCACTACACAGACCCACCTGCCCGCTCGTAGCGCTCCACAGCCAATCTCTTGTTGTGTGTGGGGGCGAACCCACAACAACACGCTGCAATGCTTCATACTTCACTGCTGCATCATAGATTTTATAAATACTTTTGTTTTATTTTTTAAGTTATTCCAAAGCGCACTCCTTTGAAAACTAAATAAAACCTGTATTAACCGGTTACCAATGTCTTTGAATAACTGTTCCAGAACATAAAAAAATAATAAAGCTTCCGGTTTCGTTTCTGTTCCCTGGAAAATACAAGAAGTTCCTGGTTTTTGCTTTCGTTCCTTGAACCAGTTCAAAGCCCTGCATTCAAGGTACAGCCAAACATCAAACACTTAAACCTTTTTTCTCTGGTTTGGTTCAAGGCTAACATGCAGACAGCGTGTGTCTCTCTGCGCACTGACCGATGGAGAACTTCAAATGCTTTTTAATCCTGAAGATGGACGGCAAAGAGGCTCCGCCGCGGAAGAATCAATGGGCGATGAATTAATGAAGTGTTTACTGATTTTATACACCACCACCAGCGGCAGCACACAACCACGCCACACTTACTCCTGATGCGTTCCTCCATCATAATGATCGTGTGTTGAACACAAATCACAGTGGATTATCCTGCAGATAGGCTATATGTCAGTTATTAGGCGCACGCAAGCATTCCTCGCTGCACAGCCTCCATATACAGCGGTCGATAACGGAGGATGGCACCAAGGACACACCAGCTACTGCTAAGTTCAGGCTTGGGAAGGTTAAAATTACTCCCTTATAGTAACAACTGTACGATGATGCCGATGTGTGGCCCTGTGGCGCAGCGAGTTAAGATACTTACGGTTACTTGGGAGTAGGGCTGGGACGATTTACAATATGATCGTGAAGCGCGATCATCCCGTGATCACACTCACTAATTGTGTGATCGCGCACAAAATAGAAAAGACGGAACACGCTGATTCCATGCAGCGGATCCGACAAGTCGGCACGCCGACCGAGGGCAGGGGACGTGCCGGCTGACGGAGGCATCGCCAGGTTTTACAGGCAGTCGAGTGAGCCGCTCACTCGACGGTGAAGAGAATCACCCCCTCCACCCGCGACTGTGGTATTCATGAGGCAGTGAGCGTTCACCTAAAAATAAATTCAATCTGCAATTCAGTTATTTATTTATTTGTAGGACGTTGTTGTCCGATTACGGTGGAAAATTGAAAATCTTTGCGCCATGTTTACCAGCAGCAGAATCCATTAGGACTTGACGGCCAGAAATTCCAGTAATTGCCAAAGTTGGAGCAAACTGTGACTGCTGGCCACCTGCTCAACGCGTCTCAGCCAAGGTGGAAGGGCTGTAATTAAGCCAAACACACTCACATCACACAGACACACGTGCACCACTTTCAATGTTTCTCTGTTTTCAACGACATTCATTTACAAAATTGGGCTTGGATAATTCATTGGTATAATCAGTAACAATATATATATATATATATATATATATATATATATATATATATATATATATATATATATATATATATATATATATATATATATATATACATATATATATATATATATATATATATATATACATATATACATATATATAAATAAATACATATATATAAATATAATCATGCCTAACTTATATATAATAATATCCAAAAGTTGTGTATTA
>OMKY01244207.1:0-12917 GCA_900302395.1 Bregmaceros cantori | reverse complement strand
GTGCGTGACCGAGCGTGTGTGTGTGATTACAGGATATTTTTAGCCACATGTAGTTTCCACTCCTTGTGCATACTGCCGCGTCACGGGTGTGTGTGTGTGTGTGTGTGCGTGTGTGGGTGGGGTGTGTGTGTGTATGTGTGCGTGTTTGTGTGTGTGGGTTTGTATGTGTGTGTGCGTGCATGGGTGTGCGTGCGTGTGTCTGCATGTGTGTGCGTTTGTGAGTGTGTGTGTATTTATGTATGTGTGAGTGTGTGCGTATATGTGTGTGTGTATTTATGTATATGTGTGTGTGTGTGTGTGTGTGTGTGTGTGTGTGCGCGCGTGTGTATTTATGTATCTGTGTGTGTGTGTGTGTGTGTGTGTGTGTGTGTGGACGTGTGTGTGGGTCACCTGACTGCCACCGGGCCTGCGCGATGACACGCTGAGTTCTATGATTGATTTATGATGACATAATATCTTAATTTACTGTGACATAATAAGCACTTTATCAGGGCGTTGCTCGCGCGTGTTGCTCCGACGACGCACCGCCGCGCCGGCACCGACAACACTCCTCGGAGTGAGTCGGCCAGTTACGGTGATCTGTGTCAATTTGGCAACCATTTAACTTCTATAAACTAATTTATTACACCCTGTGTGTCAGTGTAGTAGTTTAGGCTCAACTTATTTAATGTGCGGCTAACCACAGTCAAAGAACGGAAACTAAAATGGTACGGACATGTCACAAGATCCCAAAGGCTCTCAAAAACAATCCTTCAAGGCACAGTGCCATGAGGTGGAGGGAGGAGAGGAATACAGAGAAAGTGATGGGAAGATAACATCCAAGAGTGGACAAGTTGCAGGGTGAGTGACACCATGCGAGTGGCTAAGGACAGAGAGAGATGGAGAGAGCTGGTTGCAAAATCTTCATTGTCACCCCAACGGTCAGACAGACTACGAGGACAAAGAGATATGGAGAGAACTGGTGGTGAAGCCTTCAGTGGCGCCCCAGCGGTAAGACAGACTACGAGGACAGAGAGAGGTGGAGAGAGCTGGCTGTGGCGTCTTCAGTGGCGCCCCAACGGTCAGCCAGACTACAGGAGTGATGATGATGATGATAAATAGATTATAAAAAGATAATACATATCTATTATAAGTATTAAGTGCCTGTGGATTGGTTGACAGTGCACAACATCGCTTCCCCTCATGGTGATATAGTGCAGGTCCGCTTGTCCCCGCTCTGGTGTGAAATGACACTAGGGGTGCTGAGAGAACAATTCGCACACAACACAATTCAATAGGTTAGAAAGTGGATCACGTGGGAAGTGACAGTTCCCAGCATGCAACAGGGCCTGGGAGAATTACAGACTGTTACTGTCCAGACATTGCAAACTAGTGTATATAAGCACTGTGTAGGGTAGTTTTCCCTAATATGGGACATTTTTTTCATCTTCCAAAAGTGGGACAGTCAGTTGCCAAATGGCAGAAGGTGAAATGTAGTGTTGAACAGTTGAACTTAATGTTAGAACATTACCATACTTTGCTTTTACCATAGTTTCACTGACATTCATTAGTTTAGGGAGGAGCCAGAGCTACTGGTTAGGTGTCCCACATTAGGCAGTGGCCCACATTAGGACAATCAAACCTAATACATGACCGCTTCACATACATTATACCTGCTCAAAATAAACATTTAATGTCATTGATGTATAGAACAACACGTATACATACCCCTTTCTCCTTTGTATTTCAACGCCTATAGTGGCAACAGTTTCAACGGTTGTTATAAAACGGTTATGAAAAAAAACAATGTAAGAAAGACAATCTCACCTTAAATTCTGTTTACAAGTGAATTTGTTTTTAAAATGTACAGAACATTTGGTGGACATTGAGAAATGACATGAAATATTTGTTATAGTTTGTGATTAATGGGACAGCAGTGATTTGACTTGTTGTTGTTTTTCTTTGCGAAGTGGGCTCACCTGAACAGGAGGCGTGGCCTCAGATGCCTCACCTGTACAGCCGTCGCATATATCATCACCGTGGGAACGCTGCTATAGTCTGTTAGCCTGGGTGTGTGTGTGTGTGTCTGTCTGTCTGCAAGGGTGTGTGTATGTGTGTGTGTCTGTCTGTCTGTGAGAGTGGGTGTGTTTAACTTTTAACACTAAAAATTGTAACGTCGACTTTACTTGGAAATAATGATTTACAAGACAATAGTGCAGTGGTGGAATTCATTTTAATGAGAATACCATGTGATTTATTCTGTAAAGTTATGTCTTCAATATAACATTACTACAACACAATAAGAATAATTTTAATTGATTCATATTGCACAACTTTAACAGACGGTATGTTTTCTATGTGATATTTTCTGGTGATTTTTTTTTTCATTTATTTGTGATGGCACTGCTGAACAGTAGTGCTGCCGAATGTCATTGTGTCTTTTCTACAATGACAATAAAGTTGATTCAATATTTCATCAATTTATATAAATTCACGTTTGTTGAAAAAACATTTTCCAAGACACACACACTGATGTTTGAGTGTCCTCCAAATATTCTGCAGAAAATAGCTTATAATATGAATTATATTTATATTATGTTCATAGTATTTATATACTATAGTTTTTCATTCTAAAAATGTCACTTGGTCTCTTGGCAATAAGAATATGTTTCGTAATTAAGCTGCATTGTATACAATTATTTTGTTATGTTTCATGTTGCTAATTGGTTAATTGGTCTAAAAGGTCCAATCAGAATGCTGACAATGGAACTTTAAGGGTTAATGTCATTTCGGAATTCTGCGACTGGTGGTCTTTCTGGCAAGTCTACGTGTACAAGGAATAAAGTTATGCAGCAATCACTTGCTGACAATATGTTGGTCTAGGTAGATTATTAATTTAGGAACAATGACGAACAGAAGTTCCACTTTTCTCTCTCTGAGATAGAAATGGAGGGAGGGAGAGAGAGAGAGAGAGAGAGAGAGAGAGAGAGAGAGAGAGAGAGAGAGAGAGAGAGAGAGATGAAGGCAGATTGATGAAGATTGAGAGATAAAGTATAATCAGAGTACAATTAGAGCATATTGGTACACATTTTCCTAAAGGCTGAGACAGTGAAAGATAATTAATAATAATAATAATAATAATAATAATAATAATAATTGGGTTGGCAAGAGAGAAAACGTGGTATTTGGATAATAGATTGAGGGATTTTTTTGTCAGTTCAGAAGTAGGAAGAAAAACAAAGAAGGAAAGGTTATAGAGAGAGAAAGAGAGAGCGGTGGGGAGAAAGAGGGAGGGAGAAAGAGAGGGTAAAAGAGGGAGGGAGAGAGAGATGGGGTAGAAAGCGACAGAGAGAGAGAGAGATAGGGGGAGAAAGAAAGAAGCAGAGAGAGAGACAGAGAGAGAGAGAGAGAGAGAGAGAGAGAGAGGGGGGGGGACGAAGAGAGATTGATGATAGATTGAACGCCACCTAATCTAATCCCTAGGCTAATAATAAGAGAACTATGGCTGTGTCTAACATGATATATAACGATATGTAACCTGCCCGTGAGATTTGCATATAAGGTCTAACAGGTTCGCAAAACTTCTATAACATTCCATTTACACATTCACTGTCAGGGCACGCACAGCCGGCCGTCACACATACACACACGCGCAGTCATACAGGCACACACGCCGCGAGCCATACTGGAAATAAGACTATAGTCTACGACGTACAGAGGTACCCTGTGGAAAAGTTTTACATTTACAACAAACGCTATCACTGCAACTAACGCTTATATTAACAGTTGATTAGATTAGCACGTATCTTCCGTGTTCAAAATCCCACTTGTATGACACATTACAAAGTTATCGATTTGAAAACACAGACTACTTGTCCGTTGAACGCAACGGAGGTGAAAGAGTAATCCACAACTGGTTTAATAGATTAATTGTGCAGAAAATAACACGTTTTCAGTCTTCCACGCGCACACCAATGATCGTCCTTTTGCTGCTAGGCTGCCGAGTGCTGATGAAATGGGTCAGTGAGTGAACGGCACAAGTTGCGGAGGAACACACACAAAATAGTCCCCTGGTTTTTCACTAATAAAACCCCCGCAATAGATTTTTGTGTAAACAATTGAATCTCACATAACAAGTGACATACATGCTCAAAATACGGAAATGGTTGGGAAGCGTTTCGTGGCTTTTATCTAGTAGCGACTTGGGCTACCCCATCGTAGGTGATTGTATGGGGATGTCAAAATTGGACGGCAAACCACATATCACTGGCAATGAATGGGTAATCTTAGGATAAGGAAGAACATGTTTCAATGTTTTTGGCAGTCTATCCCTTTAAACAGTAGCGTGGATGACCTAGCATGCTACCATGCTAGCCTCTACATAGATCCCTGTGCTAGCATGCTCTGGTCGCACTCACCAAGCTAGCCTATGCATGGATTCATGCTCTAGCCTATGCTAGCGTGTGCGTTGCTAGCGTGTGTGTTGCTACTTGTTAGCGTGTGTATTGCTGGCATGTTAGCCTATGCATGGACCTGCTCCATGTGCTAGCATGCTAGCATAATAGCCTGTGCTAGCTTGTGTGTTGCTAGCGTGTGTGTAGCTATAATGCTTGTCTGTGCGTTGCTAACCTGTGCGGGGATCCGTGCACTAGCCTGTGCTAGCCTGCGCATTGCTACCCTGTGCGGGAATCCGTGCACTAGCCTGTGCTAGCCTGTGCGTGGATCCATGCGCTAGCATGCTAGCCTGTGCATTGCTTGACAGTGCTTGGATCCGTGCGCTAGCATGCTAGCCTGTGCATTGCTAGACTGTGCTTGGATCCGTGCGCTAGCATACTAGCCTGTGTGTTGCTAACCTGTGTGTGGATCTGTGGGCTAGAATGCTAGCCTGTGCTAGCCTGTGTGTTGCTAACCTGTGTGTGGATCCGTGCGCTAGCATGCTAGCCCCTGCTAGCCTGTGCGTTGCTAGCCTGTGCGTGGATCCGTACGCTAGCATGCTAGCCTGTGCGTTACTAGCCTGTGCGATGCTATCCCGCCTGTGCATGCTATCCCGTGCTAGCCTGTGTGTGGATCCGTGCGCTAGCATACTAGCCTGTGCGTGGATCCGTGCGCTGGCATGCTAGCCCGTGCTAGCCTGTGCGTGGATCCGTGCCCTAGCATGCCAGCCCGTGCTAGCCTGTGCGTTGCAGCCCGGGGCCACCAGAGCAGCTAATACCATAATAACACAGGAGAATCTTTGGCCCCACATTGGACACTGTCAGAAACTACCTGGGGGTTAGGGTGTGGAGCTAGGAATCTACCGGGGGAGGAGGGAGGCTGGTACACACACACACACACACACACACACACAACACACACAGAGACACACACACATCGACACACACACACACCAACACACACAGACATACATCGACACACACATCCACACACTGACACACACACATACATCGACAGACACTGACATAGACACACCAACACACACACACCGTCACACTCAACACCACGCATACACCAACATACACTCAGACTCACACCCACACACACACAGACAAGCGCACACCGACACACATACCAACACACACTGACACATGCACACCGACACACACTGACACATGCTCACCCTAAAACTCTCCACTCTGACATCTATAAAAACATCCGATGCTACCGTCAGATTTCTGGCTTTGATGCAAATTTCTAAGTTTGATTGATGGTTTAGATCCAATCCCCAGACACAGCGAGGCTGTAGGTTTTAAGGACACCAAAGTGTTTTCTTCCAACTGTTACATGAACTGTGGGAACAGAGTAAATAGACATGATGAATGCTATTCTGCAATAAAATTGAACATGTGGCAAGTTCAACATTTGAATGAGCGTCACACATACGTGTTAAATCTGGTTTAAGCATGTAACACCCACAAAACAAATAGTAGTGGTACGTTCCGCCAATGTTCCATGTCGCTTGTGGTAAGGTATACCACTTAACTGTACGTATACTTCACCGTACGTACCACAATGTCTGCCACTGTCAAGCATGACAACATGAACTTCTTCGAATTTCAGTTCAGTCCTTGTAAAATGAATTTGTTCATTCATCTTTCATAGATCATAATTTTGAATTATGAACTTTTTAGTTCTTTTTTTTTATGTTGTTGTCAGCTATAATTTCTCAACATTATTGACAGTGTACAAGCAGAACAAAAGACAACTGCTTTAACGTTGTGTTAGATTATGGGCTGGGTTAGATCCTCAGAGGTAGATAGAAACGGTGCAGTTGGAAAGTGTTTTTTTTTGCTTTATTACTGTGTTTTCACTTGGAAGACCTCTGAAATCTGAATGCAAAATTCTGAACGAAAATACTGCTCCGTTCAATAACCTAAAAGAAGTGCATTCACAATTCTACGTTCATCAAGCATGATTGAAAGTCTCATTCATGTTTCCCTAAAATACCAAGGAGTTCATGAACTATCATTCTTTGAACACGTTCGAGTACAACACTGCCTTTAAGTCAGTGTTCATACAACCCTTGACAACGCAATTACTAAATATAGCATGTATATCCTTAAAGAACGGGTCGTGTTTTAATGTAAAGTAAATGTTATTGTCCAGAACCTGAGCAAACGGCACATTTGGGGACCAAACTTTACGGCTCTTGGCAGAGAATTTAAGTGGAAAACGTTGAGTTCCTCCGCCTCCCGAGCCGGGGACTTGTCCTCAGAAGACTTGTCGCTTGACTCGAGGTTCTGAGGGGCTCGTGAATAATCTTTTTTGGCGTCCGAGCCACGACGGACGTCACCGCACGGACGTTGTTGAACTCTGTGTTGTGGTAACTTCACCTCAGGGGGGCGATAAACACAGTTGGCACTTTGATGCACTTCAGGGCCAACGAACGGGGACTTCTCTTAGGCATTTAAAGTGATACTGTGTCATTTTTGGCCATAGAGTTCAAACCCCTCATTTAAGAATTTCACTGGCCATCGTTTTCTTGCCAGGAAATTGGCACTGCCGTTTGATGGCCAACCAGATATTCTGCACAGTTATTCTTACATCCAAAAAAAACACCTTCTAAAAGATTTTTTTCCAACTTTTTTCCATTCTTAAAAAGCATCTCACGTTCTTTAAATCACATGCAGCTCACAACAGGAAGACAGTTCATAGTTTACTACCAACACTCTCTCGCGCTTCGCGCGCGGGCTTCAATGTATTATTGAGACGCGTCGACTTGACAGAAGTCGGCCGACGTATGCTTGTTGCTATTATTCATGAGGCTGTTGAGAAATTAACAAGTCCCCGCGCAACACAGCTGAGATTTGTGGATGAACCGGAGAAAGCCGCCGCTACAGCCGCGTCGCGAGCCACGCACACGATGGGAGGCCCCACGCAGAGAGACTCCTGGGTTGGAATACTGCTCTCTGTGGAGCAGGCTGTGCTCACACAGTAAAACACACTCAGATACACCAACACACAGATACACACACAGACATAGACACACACAGAGAGACACACACACAGGCACACATACATACACAAATACATACACACACACACACACACAGATAGATAGAGACACACACACACACACACACACACACAAAGAACAATACACACACAAATACACAAGCACACACACACACACGCTGCGCATATGCAACACGTGCGCACGCACACACACTGAAAAACACAAACTAATGTACACATGGAGGCCCCCTGAAATCTACACACCCACACAAACACGCATAGCCATACATTCATACACACACACACACACACACACACTTAGACACACACCCATACATACACACACACACAAGGACATTACATGCTTTCCCACCAAATACATACTCAGATGCACACGCGAAGACACACATATTCAGACACAATCAAACATGCATAGCCCCCCCCCCCCACACACACACACACAAAGACACACACGCTTGTGTTGTTAAATGTCACTCCACATATCATCATTCAACCATCCTGGTTGTATTATTCATAGGATCAATGCAGAGATTGGAACACAGGCTCTCTCTCGTGCATGCCTGTGCCTATCCCCACCCCCTCCCGTACACACATACACACGCGCGCGCGCATGCACTTACATCCATCCAAATACGGACTCAATCAAATCAAATCAAACTTTATTTATAAAGCACCTTCCATGCAGAGCAATGCTTGTGCGCACACATTGCACACAACATACTCATTGGCGCACATACATAGGCGCACGGACACACACACACACACACACACACACACACACGCACGCACACACACACACACACACACACACACACGCACACACACACACACACACACACACACACTCGCGTCGCATTTCCTGGATGCCCCGGGGGAAATCGACTGCGCAGACATACACTCGTGTGCGCCCGTGCACACGCGCATATATTAATATTTTGTAACGAACACACAGTACACTTTTTAACGTGTAACTTCAATGATTGAACTCACCTGGAGACAGGCCTTGCAGATCAGAGTGGCAAACAGAGCGGATCCCTCCGCGGGGTTGAATAGTGCCTTGCGCAGGAGTTTCAATCACGGAGATAATTCATTTAGAGTGGCCATGATGCGGAATTTCCTGTTGGCGCGAGATCCACCGCATCACAGCGAGGTTGCCCGCAGCAGACCTGATGCCTGCTCTGACTCTTCGAGAGGTATCCAATCTGGGCAATAAGGGCTCCAAACCGGTTCAAGGAACGAAAAGGAAAACCGAAAACAAATAGAACACACAGAATTACAGAATTTTATGAGGAACGGAAACGCAAACGAAAAAAGGTTTCTTCAACTGTTCCGGAACATAAATTGAACATTATGAAATCCACAAAACTGGTTAAAAACGTTTTTCTTTGTTTGTTCTCTATATATTTTAACATATCCTATGTCTGGGAGACTATTTCCGGTTGTGCAACCATCCAACTTTCATTGTCAGTTATTAAGTCCCATGAATTTGGGGCTCCATCTTGTGGACAGACGAGGAAGCGTTTTAAACCAGTTTTCACGTTAATTGCACTGAAGTGTGAAAGTCCACCAAATATATTTTGCATAAACTATATCTAAACTTAAGATTGCATAATGTAAGGAACTAAAAGAATTAATTAAATTTTTGCGTTCTGAACCGGTTCAGGACTGATATTTTGGTGGCGGAACGGTTCAGAGAACGAAAACCTTAAACATAGGCCGGCCTGAACCGTTCGGAACGGAACGTTTTAAAAATTATTTTGTTGTCAAGCCCTGCTGGGCATGCCAATAATGGATTAGTCTGGCGAGCCAGAACCAACGAATCGTCCACGCATCGCACGCAATTAGAACGATCATTGGGTCTGGTAAAACCAAGGTTGAAAAACATGTCAAAAAAGTCAATCAAAGCGTGTTATCGAGCCATAGCGCAGTAGGCGGGACAAGCGCCGTGGAGTCGTGACAACCAAACTCTACCCACGTCTCGCGTCGCGAATAGCCCCATACCACTGCTGCTGGAGGTCAACATTGCCCCGGAGACCTACCACCAGCGATGTCCATCTTCACTGGTGGGCCCCATAGAGACGTACCTGAACGAACTTTATCAGCGCTGGATCCGACGGGGAGATTGTTTGAAGGAGGAGATCGGCGAGACCTTCATCTTGTCGCAACTTCTTTGTGTGCTGCCCACTTGAGAGGAGACTTGGGTGAAGGAGCAAGTCTTGGGTGCTGCTAAGCTGGCACCTCAGTTCTCCAAAGGCCGCAAGGGAGAACCCGCTGCACGCTACTCCAACACGCTAGAGCGGCAGACCTTCCAACCAAACCAGAGCCAGGAGCGTCCAGGTTCCAACTCTGCCCCAAACCAACAAGGAACAGGTAAGGACATTCTCTGTTTTTACTGTTGGCAGCCACAGGGCTTCTGTTTGTCCAGTACGCAAAGCCAAGGTCAATCACGGCTTTGAACCGGTTCAAAGAACGAAAATTAATACCAGGAACCTTTTGTATTTTCCAGGGAACAGAAACGAAACCGGAAAGGTTATAATTTTTAATGTTCTGGAACAAGAACACATATTTAACCGCTTAATATCGGTTTTATTTCGTTCCTCAAATTTTTGTTCAAACATGGCGCCGTCTGTTCGGTGTCCGCTGCTCCGCCAGTCTCTGATGATGGGCGCCTTCTCTTCCCAGCCGCGACAAGCGTCAACTTGAATTGAAACACGGCAGTGTTTCAGCTGACAGGAACAAAATTAAGTCTTCTGGGAACAGTTCTTTTTTCTTCTAACCGGTTCGGGAACGTCAATTTATTGGTGTAACTCATAACCGGAAACGTTATAATTCTTTCTGTTCGGAACAAAATGATTGGGAAAAAATATTGGTTCAAAGCCCTGAGGTCAACGCAGCCTGCTACAAAACTCAGGTCAAGGTTTTTTAAATACCTCGACAGTTTCGGCCGCCTTCATACGTTTTTTGTCCATGTGAAACTCCGGACAAAAAACACATTTTTTTGCCATTCATTTTTTTCTAGTCTTGAAATTTCCACCAGTTTCACCAACGTAGACATTTTCACATGTTGTTTCATAGATAATGTTGCCATTGTTCTTGATGTATTTAATTGAGATTTTTTTCAAATTTTTTTTTCTACGGTTGTATTTTTGTTTCAGGTTTTTGCTTTCTTTTACAGCTCTAAAATGTACTATATCGGTTACATATCGGTTATCGGTCGTTGGTAGCTAGCAGTGTTGGTGTCTAGGCAAGTAGGATGGCTAGGAGACTAGGCCCTGGTGGTAGTTAGAAGCTAGTGTTGTGGGGGCTGAGGGCTAGCATATCCATACATTACAGTGTACACTTTTAACACACACACACACAAAATGTTTACAAACACAGTGTTGGTGCATGCGCTGACTGGTTACGAACCCCACTGTGGTGCATGTGCATACTTGTTAATAAACATAATGTTATTTAACCGCCGCAAACGTCTCACGCGCTACACATCACTTATTTATACTGCAGAAAGGCAGCTAAAGACCAGGCCTAATGCTTGTAATCAGGCATTAAAAGCAGACTATGTTTGTCTCCATATTAGCGGGTAATTGCTGCTGTTGAGGTGTGAGTCAATGCTGCCAGACAACGTTATGGTTTTGAAAGGTATACGTGGGTGACGGAGGACAATTATGTGAGCTCATATGACCTGCGCTGATAATAATAAAAAAGGATTATCCACACATTGTGCTGTGGCGTCTACGGCTGTGTATGCACTGAAGTATTGTGTACTGTATTTCACAATACCTCATATATAGAATACAAATAGGTTGATCACATTTTTCCTTTTTTTCCCACAAAAACTTATCTAAACAAAAAAAAAAACAATACAAAACACAGCAAAACCAAACCACACTAAACAACCCCCCTCTCCGGACATTTCAGTGTAAATGAACTTCTAAATGTGGTTTTTCAGTTCCTCAGCAGCTGAGACCCAACAATAAATGTTTTGCTCCTCGAGACCCAGAACTCTGGCCGTTGACTGCTCCAGATAAATAATGTCCAGATAACATAAAATCCAGTGTTTGATATTACGTTGTGTTTCCACCTTAGAGAAATCAACTTTTTATCATCTTTATAGACGAGTTTAAAACAGGAGGCTGACATTTTGTTCCACTGTCTGAAACACACTTCCAGTGTCTGTATAGCTGTCATTGTAGTGGACCCAAGTGGCTGAAGTTGTCACACAAAACACACACAAGTTCAAAAGCTCAATCTGTGACCAGTTACATTTTATCCACCCTGCTTCACTCACCGCTTTACATAAGTATTGATGGAATACAGTGAAAATTTGACTTGACGTTACTCACCGATGTGGACACATGTTCCTCTGGACCAATGGGGTGGCTGCTTCCTCTAGTAATTCCCACATAAATGAGTAAATGGAACAGGTTGGGCAGATTATTAAATCCTGCGTTTGTGTGGCACAGATCCGCACTAGAACATTTGGGTGGGGAATGGCACAGCACAAGTTACCACCACTGAATAGACATGTTGAAAAATAGTCTTTTGTGATTTTTGTTGTTGAGATAATTAAATACTTTTACGTGTTCCTTGTAAAACAGACCATACTCTGTTCTCCCTCCCACCAAAATGTTAGCCTCTCACGTCAGAACAAATTAATCGTCCACACATCGCACACGACTAGAATCATTTGGTCTGGGTTAAGCAGGTTCTAAAAAAGGTGTGTAAATCAAATGAAGTTATCAAATCGCAGCGCAGTAGGCGTGACAAGTGCCGTGGAGGCCCACGTCTCCAGTCCAACAAAGTCCGCCTTAACGTGCCGCTGATTGGATCGCCCCAAAGTGGACGACAATCTGATTTGTCGGCCTGGTTGATCCAGACCCACTGGACCGTCGCGACCGATGCGTGGACGACTCGTTGGTTCTGGCTCGCCAGGCTACTGAAATGTAATTTAATTTGGTGATTCAAATTAAACATCAGTCAGTCCTTCTTTCTAACCTATCTAGAGCTTCTCACACAAGCCTGGTCCAGTGGAGGCGGCAAAGTCCCGGGGTAGCAGTTCTGTCTGTAGATAGACCCACGTCAGATAGACCCCCACCAGACCCCCATGGACATCCCCCCAGGAGTTATCTTGGAGCTCGGCCCAGATCGTAGATTCAGCGAGAGAGGGGGAAGGGGTTGTAATGTAATGGTTTATTTTTTTAGGCGGGTGCAGAGTTGCCATATTTTTTTGTTTTTATATATTATCATGATTGTTTGTGTAATAGGTCTGGTCTGCATCATCTCACTATAAGGCGCACTGGAGTATTAAGCGCACTGTCAATGATTGCCCTGATTTCCAAACTTTTTAAGAATTTGTAAGGCGCATTAAGAGAGAACTACACACACACACACACACACACACACACACACACACACACACACACACACACACACACACATATATATATATATATATATATATATAT
>OMKY01244205.1:0-12291 GCA_900302395.1 Bregmaceros cantori | reverse complement strand
GAGTAAGAGGAGAGAGATGGAGGGGAGAGGACAGAAATGGAGGGGGAGAGAGGGAGGGGGGAGGGGGGGGGGGAGAGGGGCGAGGGGGAGGGGGGGGGGAGAGGGGGGGGAGGGAGGGGGAGGGGGGGGGGGGGGAGGGGGGAGGAAGGGGGGGGGGGGGGGGGGGGGGGGGAGGGGGTGGGAGGGGAGAGGGAGGGAGGGGGAGAGGAGAGGGATGGAGGGGGACAGTAAGAGGAGAAAGTTGGAGGGGGAGAGTGAGAGAGATGGAGGGGGAGAGCGAGAGGGATGCATGGGGGGAGTGAGAGGGATGGATGGGGAGAGGAGACAGCTGGAGAGGGAAGAGAGAGGAGACAGTTGGAGAGGGAAGAGAGAGGAGACAGGTGGAGAGGGAAGAGAGAGATGGAGGGGGAAAGTGAGAGGAGAGAGCTGGGGAGGGAAGAGAGAGATGGAGGGGGAGAGTGAGAGCAGGGATCCATACGTTGCAGTGTGGCAGAGCTCCCGCCATGATCTCTTCTGCGTTGAGTGTCTGTTCGTACACAACACGGCTGGAGCGGAAGTTCTTGACCTTCACCACAAACTTGGTGATGAGTCCGTTGATGCTGCGCGGCAGGAACCACTGGACGGCGACGTAGGAGCGGTTCTGAGCAGCCGCAGTCAGGTTTGTCACCAAGCCGGGGACTGTATGACAGTATGAATTAATGAGTATATTTGAGGTACAGAAGGTAACAACATTAATAAATGCCTTTTCCTCACGGCTTTGAACCGGTTCGAGGAACGAAAACTTCCAGGGAAGAGAAATGAAACCAGAAATCATATTATTTTTTATGTTCTGAAACAGGAACACTCATTTAAAAATAATGGTAACCGATTGATACCGGTTTAATTTTGTTCATCAAAGTTTTCGTTGAAACACGGCGCGGTCTGTCCCATAGGTGTCTGCTGCTCCTCCAGTCTCTGCCGCCGTGCGCCTTCCCTTCCCAGCCGCGACGAGCGTCAACTTGAATTAAAAACAACTGACAGGAATTAAATTAATCATTCTGGGAACAATATTTTTTTTGTTCTAACCGGTTCGGTAACGTCAATTTATTGGTGGAATTCATAACCGGAAACAGTGAAATTCCGCTGCATGGCTTTATTGGAATTAGGTGTGTTTTGGAAGCCTGGTTTGATGGGCTGATAGGGGGTGTATGTTCAGGACCAATATTTTGGTCAGCGAGTCATTTTTCAACGCAATGTTAAGCTATTTAAAGAATGTCAACAACCCACCAGCTTCAGCAGTCTTCATGTACAAATTTCTACTAAACAACCCCACACCAGCTGATGTCCGGGCTGCCACCTGGAGAGAGAGGTGGGTTGGTGGGGGAGAAAGAAAGAGAGAGACAGAGTGTGTGTGAGAGAAAGACAGACAGAGAGAGGGTATGTGAGAGAAAGACACACACACACAGAAAGTAATTAAAACTCAAACCAATGTGCTTTTATAGATGTTTCCCAGTTTAGAGTCAACTGGTCACACCGTCAACACCGTCAAGTCGTCCCGGGTCGACTGATCACGCCATTAAATCGTCACGGGTTGACTGGTCACACCGTCAAGTCGTCACGCGTCGACTGGTCACACCGTCAAGTCATCACGGGTCGACTGGTCACACCATCAAGTCGTCACGGGTTCACTAGTCACACCGTCAAGTCCTCACGGGTGGACTTGTCACACCATCAAGTCGTCACGGGTCGACTGGTCACACCGCCATGTAAATTTTAGAGATTATAACTTTTTTCTTTTTTTTTCTGTGTTATGGCTGCGTCTGTGACACACATGCTGCGGAGAAGTGCACATTCCTCATGCCCACAATCATGTGCAGTCATTGCGATATTGATTCCTGTTTGTAGTTATGTCCATGTAAATAAATCGATCACCTGCACGAATAGAAACGGGATGCAATCTTCTTCTTCATTTATAGAGATTGAGAGATGCCGTGATTGGTTGAAATAGACAAGATAGAAAAGTAGTTTAACGTTATACATTTTCATAATAATGTAACGAGTAACTTTGCATCTATCTGGATTATATTTATGACAAAGGGTGGACATGTCTGTTCCCTGTCAGAGTCGGGGGAGGGGAATTAAGTGTTTGGGAGGACTTCGAAGTACGGAAAAATAACTTGCCATGTGGGCCTTTGAAAGTTTTATTTTTCTCCTGGACCATTTCATCTTCCTTTGTCACAGCCGACACTCGACACGCAGAACCAGGACATTAATATTAATCCACTCTTCCCGCCGCTGTCACGCTCTGCGCATCACACGGTGGAACGCCGGGGTCGTATTCAGTCTGCTGTGGGGTTGCCTCTGATGTGCGTGTAGTGTGTGTGTGTGTGTGTGTCGACAGCATCTAATGGGACACAGACTCTCCTCTCTAATTCGACTAATCTCCATTGCAGAAAATGAGATCTAAAATATGAGCAGCATGGAGGTGTTATGCGATGACAGGACACTGTCTTTTAGACCACATAGGAATAAAATAACTCCGTAGACTAACCTCACTCAGACCAATAATGTCAATAATCAGCAGAACCCTTAAACTCTAAGGACACATCAAGCGATCCCAAATAGGTCTGACAAAACTCTTCCTTGAGGGATTAGTGGTCAGCAAAAGAAGCAGAGGAAGACAAGGCAATAGATGGCGCGACAACATCTAGGAATAGTCAGGACTTGACCTGCCGAACTCTAAACAGAATGACACTGAGCCGAAGACTCTGGAGCAAGCTGAACTGCGTTTGTGCACGTTCTGCTACAAGCGGAGAAAGTGAATTATGATGATGAGCACAGGATGAAAATGCTCTATGGTTATAGAGAGAGACATGAACACTTGGAAATATACAAAGCAAAAGTGATCAGAGGCACCTGAATGGCATATGTGGATCCCGGGCTCAAATTATTGAGCAGATACTCCTCCGTGTCCGACACCTGTTTGACTGAGAATTCAGTGTCAGGGTAGGGGCACACCTCTTTGTACCTGCGGAGTCACACATAGGTTAGCAGAGACATTCTGCACAGAAGACATTCTGCACAGAATAAAACACGGGGGTGACTAGTTTGTAGAGGAAATGTCAGAAAGTTTAAAGCAAAATGCAGCCAAAAATATTTCCATGATCTTGCCTCCACTCTGGCCACACGGGGTGAGGACAGAAGTAGGTAGACATTTTATGTAACCAAACTTTGGTCGCGTAAAAACGCACACACCGGTCTGGTGCCGTATTTTGCACCCCCTGCCAGGAAAAGCACCCCCTTGCCATCACTGGGCATTTGTCTCACCCACATAGTGAGTTTAAGCTCCTCCCATCACGCCGCAAGTACATGGTAGCTATGACCAGTACAAGAAGACAGGTCCAGCTTTGTCCCTGCAGCCATCATACTCCTGAAATAGACAAGTTCGGCGGGTATTTCCAGTCTCTGAACGTCACCTCCGGTGTCATTTAGTTTGCTGTGCTTTTGGACTATTTTGTGTCTATTCAGTGGGAACACACACCTACAGTGTTATTTAAAACAGTTGGTGGTAACTTGCGGTGTGCTATTCCACGCCCAAATGCTCTCGTGCAGATCTGTGACCCACAAATGCATGATTTAATAATCAGTGCAACTCGTTTAATTTTCTCATTCCTTTTGGAATAACTAGAAGAAGCAGCCAGCCTATTGGTCCAGAAGAACGGGTGACCACTCGGTGAGTGACACTAACGTGGCGTAGGGGCGTTGGGCGTATACGTGGCGCATTTTTTTGATGGAAACCCAGCGTAAGTCGGATTTTGACTGTATTTCATCAATATTTATACAATATTATGAACAGAGCGATTTGGGTGATGTGTAATTGGTCACAGACCGACACCTAGTGGTCGGATTTTGAACTGGCGTGCGTTTTGTGTGCTCGGATCTCGGTCCAGTACCAGAGTTGCCATAGGCAACAATAGCGCACCGGAAGTGACCTTAAGAACGGTAGGACAAAATGACTCCCACCAGTGTTTCGCACATAAACTCATCTATAAGGGAGTGATCACTGGTGGTTGTCAGTTGAGCGGACTATTCCTTGACATTTGTTACGCAGCACGACGATGACGAGATGTTGATTTTTGCCTGTTTATATTTTTATTGGTCTTTTTCACATTTTGCTTTATACCATTATTTTTATTTATTGTGCTGTGTATTGTTGTATTATGCTTGATTGAATGTTAGTATTCAGTCAGTGCAACCTGAATTTACCTGCGGGTATAAATAAATCATCAATCACTCTATCTTCCAACAGGTAAGAGCTACAAACCTGAAACGAGCCTTGGCCCACTTATCAATATCCACCCCATACGTACATGTGTGAGAGCATTTAATTGAACGACCACCGGAACTTACTTTTTGGGGGGTGCATAATCCGGCAGCGTCATCGCCAGTTGATGCTGCCGGATTATGCACCCGCCTGCTGTCTTCCAAAACAAAAGGGCTACAACTCTAAAATTCGGCCCACTTATCAACATCCATCCCATAACTACAGGTTATTTTATGCTAGCACCACTGGAAGTTGTGCGCTCCCGCGGGGGGAACGTGGGGAGGGGGGGGACTGTTCCTTGCAAGGAGTGCCTGAATTGGAGAAATTTGAATCCAACTTGACTCGGCTGAGATCAACATATTTAAGCAAGACTTTGGTGGCGCTTTCTTGAAAAAAGTTGCCGTAGCGGAGACAGTGAAAAATATTTGTTTCCAAACTGTTTACTCATTCTCACTCATCCAAACATGTCTGTTCAATCTGCCAAGCCATCAGTCAACCAAACACAATGGCTGTGTAGGAAATAGTTCCTTATTCCCTATACAGTTCACTGTATGGGGCGCATGCCATTTTGTAGGGGTGTCCAAATTCCCCATATACCCTATATAGTGCACTCAAAGTATCCCACAACGCACCGCAAAAAGTAGTGAGCATTGTACCCTAGACCAAGCAATATAACCCATAATGCATTGTGTGCCCCATTGAAATTGACCTAAGCTACAAAAACATGGCACGGCAGGAGTCAATAGCGACCAACCACGGCAAATAGTAATACATCTAAGTACTTTTGACTTTTTGTGATGGTTGCTGAATTTTATAATGTTATGATAATATATATATATATATTTTTTGTGCGCAAGCACCGTTCTTCATTCTTTATTGAGAGAGATAGTGACAGGATTAAACTGGGATGAAGAGTCAGTGGGGACAATGCAGAAAAGCTGGAGACGGTATGCAAACCGGTGGCACTCCTCGGCCTGTGGCCCCGGGAATGCGCTCCCCAACCACCTTGCCACCATGTGCCCCCAAATTATAATCATTTTGACGACGCCACCTCTAGAGTCCGAAATCTTGGTCATTGCTGTTGAGTGCACTATAAGTGAGCGCAGGAGTAAGGGAGCGATTTCGGACACAGCCTTGTGTCACATACACGGCCCTCCAAATACATATTACAGTATTGCGTTCTGAGAGGTGTGGCCGGTACTACCAAAACCTTTAATCTAAAATTGTTCACTTATTTCACACTCAAAATGAGGGTCCAATTAACAAGAGTGAAATTATGACTTCTGAATTACATTTTACCTGATGACATAATCCTCCACCCAGCTGCCATCATTGGGCCGGGTCCATGTCAGCACCAGGCCGGTAGAACCTGCCAGTAGTCCTCTGAGAGTGCTGGGAGGACCAGCAACTGTCAAACAATGAAGTGTTGGCAGTCAGTGTTTTCACAGTAATAGACAAGTTCAGCTGGTAGTTATGGTTAAAGTTCTAGTCTGAATGTCCCTTCCGGTGCCATTTATTTTACTGTGTCTATTTTTCAACATGTCTATTCAGTGGGAGCACACACCTAAAGTGTTATTTAAAAATGCATGATTCAATAATCTGTGCAACCCGTTCTATTTACTCGTTCATGTTGGATTTACCAGTGGAAGCAGCCATCCCATTGGTCCTGAAGAACATGTGACCACATTGGTGAGTAACTTCAATTCGGATTTGTATTTCATCAATATTTATGCAAAACGGTGCACGAAGCGAGCAAGCTATGATTTTGACATGAGCATTTTGTGTGACAAATTCAGCCACTTCGGTCCACTTTGATGACTTTATACAGGAGGACAGGACAAAATGCCAGCCCCCTGTACTTGCGTCTTCTATTGGACTTGGGCATGGTGACATCACAGCTTGGAGGCAGCAGACATTTTGGGAGCCGTTCAGACGAACAGGCAGAGAGCAGTATTTGCATAAGATTGAAAGTTTAAAAGTCTTAATCTATTATTGATAGCATTACTATGTTTCAACTGCTTTCCATCCAACCCAATACAATGGATGTGAAGTGGTAACGTATACTTCACCATATATGTGGCCCCCAAAATGTCTGCCCTCGCTCCCCAAGCCGTGATGTCATCATGAACAAGCCCTATAGATGGGTTTACGTGCCCAAAACAGGGGGCTGACAACTCACTTCCTGTACCTGTGTAAAGTCATCGTAGTGGACCGGAGTGGCAGAATTTCTCACACAAAACGCACACCGGTTCAAAATACAATCACTAGAGGTCGATCATTCACCCTCCTTCACTCACCGCTTTGCATAAATATTGATGGAATGGAGTCAAAATCTGAGTTGAATTTGCTCACCGATGTGGTCGAATTGTCTTCTGGACCAATGGGATCGCTGCTTCCACTAATAATTCCAACAAAAATGAGTAAACAGAACAAGTTGGCCAGATTATTGAATCATGCGTTTATGGGGGAACAAAGACCCGCACTAAAACATGTGGGTGTGGAATAGCACAGTGCTATTTAATAGGAAGTACCCCTCAAATTCATCTACCGCAGGTTGATTAGCGTTAGAAGTTATGCATTAAATATTGTATCCAGTAATGTATTCATGTTACCACATTTTTAAGGTGAAGTAAGATACAACTTCAATACAATCAAGTCAACAATTCCATTGATTCTTCATTTCAGGAATTTTTGCTTCCCAAGGACAATATTATGAAATAACAAAACATTTTTAAATGCAGTTCCTATGAAATAGAGGTTATGTTATCAGCAGCGGTTATGTTTTTAGATGTCCTTTCTAAACATCACAGATCACAGACACACGGAACAACCTTGCAGGGGGGCCCATATTTTGATAGTCTGACGAACCAGAACCAGCGAAACGTCCACGCATCGCACGCAATTTACCTAGCAGTCTAGCAGCGTGCGATGCGTGAGCGATAAGTTGGTTCTGCCGGTTCTGCTACTCACCAGGCTAATATTTTGAATTACGCCACTGATCCTATGTTCAGATATCACCCACTCAACAGCAGGGAACAGTGCAAAACGGACTTCGTGGAGATCCATAGTGAAGTCTACAGGCTGTTAACGACTTGGCGTCCGTTGTGCTTTGTGCTAGTGACTAGTAGTAGTGCGTACGGTAGTGACCATTAGCGTGTGGTATTAGCAGACACCGGCGGACCTGCCTGCTGTTGTGGCGCACCCTTCAGGTCATGCTTAAGATGTGCAACACATAAGGGGGAATCATAGCCTAGCTCGCCAGGCTATGTGAATAAAGGTGTCAAAAAAGCCATTTCACGTTGAAAAAGAAACAAAAAAAGCACACAAGTTGCTCAAAAAATAACAAAGGTTGGAATGATTGGTTGGTCGTTGGAATAAGGATTGGAATGGAATGATTTGTCATGAGCTATAGTACTTGTAAGAAATTAACTCATAAGAAGAAATTAATGAACTCGTAGGAAATTAATGAAAACACCCTGAATTCAAACATATTTGGAACATCTGAATATCTGCTGAAATACTTTTAGGTTCATAAGAAGTAATCTAAATGCAACACCTTGTTTTTAATTAAGCATTTTGGATTACTTAAACATAAATCAAATCAATTCAGCAAATAACTTATTGTGTTTTTATTTCGGCATAGTTTGCCATCCAGCTGCAGTTTAAAGCAAATCATTAATTAGAAATGATTTGTTTTTTGAAAATGTTTAAATCCAAATGTTATCCTATCTATATCTAAATGATAATTTGATGAAAATGACAATTAATGTGCCATAAAGGATATTCGGACAGTAAAGTGATGTTTTGTCAAGGAAGCCATTTAGAGAATCTTTTATTTGGCAATCAAAGAGTTAACCTTGACAGAAAGTCAAGGTTAACTGAGAGGTCTCACCTGAGTCATTAGAATTCCCCATGCGGCTGATGGCTGGAATGTTTTGGGAGGAGTATGAGTTGTACGTGGAGGCACCGGTCTGGTCCGCAGTAGTGAACTTTGTGCTGGGGTCCACATTGGCCTAGTGCAAAAGACCACAATGTTAAGTCTTTTCAGCGCCAACCATTTTAACACTAAAACAATACAATAAAACTGTTGAACGGTGGCCTGACGGCTTGGCGGAACAGCCCATTTTGAATGAATGAATGAATGAATGAAATTCATTTAACGACAGGCAGTACAGAGCCATTAGTCATTCCAACATGTTACACAGCAATAGAGATGGGATTCATTGCAAAATGTTACATGGGTCGTGAAAAGATGGATATACACAGGGTTAGCAAATTGCTAGATTACACCTGGCTGTCGGCGAACCCCCCTGGGGGGGCTCGTTAGATTAGATCAGATTAGAGTTCTTATGAGGCACGCCGCTTGCGTGGCGGGTATATTTATTTGTTTCGATTGGTGGGGGGGGGGGGGGGGGGGCTGGATCGAGGCACTCGAGCCTGGGGTGTGTTAGCAATAATTGATTAAGCACGTTCCGGTAGGTGCTTACGGAGGAGCTCATGGCTAGTGCTGAGGTTCTGTTCGGTCTCGGATTCGAACCTGCTGAAGGCACAGCAGAGGGATTTGAATCGTGTGCCGAGTTCTTTGATTTCTTTGGTCAGTTCATTGATGGAGTTGGCGGTGTTAGAGTCCTTGGTGGAGAGGCGAGGCTTTCTTTGATTTCTTTGAACTGTCCATTGATGTTATTGTTGGTGTTGTTGTCGGAGATGTATTCGATGATCTTGGGGAGCAGATCCCCAGCCGTCTTGATGGATGTGAAGCATTTCTCGATAGTGACGGCGACGCTCCTGAGGGCACCGTCCTCACTATTCCCTGGTAGGGCGTGGGGTGCGGCAGCTGTTGGGAGGTGGAGGTGGGAGAGAGACCACCAGCCCATTTCCGGGCCGTGACTGTGCTTACGTTGGCGCCTGGAGTGGCAGTGGACGACGACTCCGGCGATGGTCAGGAGAAGAGTGGTAAGTGTGACGGCAGTGTAGACGTCCTCCACATGCTCGACGATCAGAGGGGTCAGGCAGAGTTCCTGCCATTTATTCCAGGGGTCGTGGACATAGCCACTACCCCCGTTTTGCGGGTATCGTTGTGGTGAAACGAACAGGCAGCGAGCGATATTTGCTTAACATTGTCCGTCGAGGCTACACGATATTTATATGCACCCAGTCAGTATGCTGGGCACGCGCATCACGGTGTAAACTCCATCAGTCACATATGAACCATAACCGCTAGTGCCGACCAAATGAGCCACGTGTAGTCTCGTCCT
This sequence comes from Bregmaceros cantori, assembly GCA_900302395.1. Taxonomy (NCBI): domain Eukaryota; kingdom Metazoa; phylum Chordata; class Actinopteri; order Gadiformes; family Bregmacerotidae; genus Bregmaceros; species Bregmaceros cantori. The sequence goes on along the minus strand of OMKY01244205.1, from coordinate 2,733 downwards.
GACACCCAGCATCGTCTATTGTACGCACACTGCGCTGGAGCCGCGACCAAATGAGTAACCCTAGAAGCAATGCTCAGACACACCGGTTACCATAGCAAGACAATTTGGCAGGCAGAAGAAATCCATACAAATGGCAAGCCAGAGCAAACAATTTGTTTGTGTATCACACTCACAGATAGGGCTGGACTGGGGAAACAAAGGCGTCCGCACATTTTTGGCCCCACATAATTAGCACAGCACATCAGACATTAAATTGACATGACTTATGTGTTATAAATGCACAATGTTTTTTGGCCTAGGGGAAAAGTTCATTTTAATGAAAAAGAAACCTTTCTATCAGCTACGAAAAACAAAAGTAATGATAAAAAATGTAAAAAAAAATAAATACATTTAAAAAGCAACATCACCGGTATGCCAAACGTACAGTCCAGATGCATCATCACTGAGTATGACACCTGAACAAATAGTTTGTTCTGGTTTGCCGGGTCTAGTAATCTAGGACTTTTAAAAGTAGTTTTACACACATTTCCTGAATTAAATATATGGCCAAATGGTAGGCTTCTTATCAACATTAGTGTGTTTCCGAGGCAGTTTATTTCAATCTCCACCTTACTTTCTCAGAATTAAACCCCAAACACTACCTGGGTTGCAAAAATAAAAAATAGTTCTGAAAAGCAATCTCTTACACTTCCAATTGACTTGTCTAGTTCATGTCTGAAGTAACCTTAGGTTAGTTGACAACAGGCAGAACTAACACACAACACACAACAAACACACACACAGACTCAAACTTTGTTTATTTATATAGCACTTTTCATGCAAAGCAATACAACGCGCTTTACCGAGACAGAATTACATTGAACAGTACAACATTATCCACAGAATCCTAACACAAGCAAACTGGCACGCACTCATCCACAGACACACAGGCACAAACACAGACACGCGCACACACAGACACACAAACACAGACACACACACACACACACAAAATCCCAAATCGCAGGCAAAGCTGCCTCAAGGCGCTTCTTAAGTTGTTGTTTTAGATTTAGATTTAAGGAATATAACAGTTATTTACCTAACTGCCTTTCAACCTTGATTGCCCACACATACACATACATCAGGCTGATGTACCGATGACGGCAACAACCTAGTTATAAGCCAGGTCAAAGAGATGTGTCTTGAGCTTCTTCTTAAAAACATCAACAGTCTGCATGGCCCTGAGGGCCTCCGGTAGACCATTCCATATGGAAGCTGAATGCGGCCTCTCCATACGATTCGAAATTAACTTGTGGAACTACTAAGAGCCCTGAACACACACACACACACACAGACACACACACACACACATACTGTACAGTACCTATGTGTACGCAAGGTTGGGTAGTAACAGACTACTTGAATTTGAGTACAGTAATCAGATTAAGAAATATAATAATAATAATAAGAATAATAAGAATAATAAGAATAATAAGAATAATAAGAATAATAAGAATAATAAGAATAATATAATAACTATCCCTCAAAGAGACTGTGAAAAGCCTCAAACTCCAACAATCACAACAAGGACGCATTACATTTTTTTATGTCCGTAGATCAGTTTACGTGCTCTCGGTGTGGTCACAAGCTCTTCTGGACCAATGGGATGGTTGGTCCGTCGAAAATGAGCAAATGGAACGGGTTACACAGATTATTGAATCATGTCTTTGTGGGGCATAGATCCACATTATAACACTTGGGTGTGGAATAGCACAGCACAAGTTACTCCATCCTTTTATAATAACGCAATAGGTTAAATAGACAAGTTCAAAAACAAGTCAGAACACGGGAACGTAACGGCACCAGAAATCATATTCAGGGTAGAATTTTAACCGGAACTACCCGGCAAACTTATGTAACGTAAAACATGTTCAATTATTATGGTTTCAGTAAAAATCATAAGTTCACCCTAACAGCCAGACTGTTCACCACATAGCAACCTCTGAAGTGCAATATTGCTCATAAAAACCCCAGTTTAATCCTGAAAAAAGTGTAGATGAGATAAACATCGAAGATGCTTTGCTATAAGCAGAGACTGCAGGAGCAACTAAGGATGTGGAAGTTCAAGATCAAGATGGTGGACTGTAATTGTGTTCTTTGGGATATAAAAGAACACAAGCCAAATAATCTAAGCCAAATAATCTGTGTCCTGGTAGGTATATTTAAGATGTTGAAATTTGGCCCACCTTAATGTTCAATTGAATGGTCAAGGCAGGCAAGAGTTTATACTGTATTACTACCCAACCCAGCAAACATGCAACAGTGATAAATCAATATACACCTAATTTAATATAATTTATTCAGACTAGCGGACACAGGAAATCTGTGTCTTGTGGTGATGGCAAGAAGTCAACAGTGGAGGGCAGTAATGCCCCTTTTTGCAGCGCGCACACACCTGCGATCTACAGCATGTGAGCGTCTTCGCCTCAGCATTTCTTGGATGAAGCATAGACCACTAGACTGGCAAGCCAGAACCAACTAATCGATCACGCATCGCACGCGACTAGAGCTTCGTGTTCCACTATTATCGTAGCTTTCTTTTCTGAATCCAGCTTTGTTATGCGCGTGCAACTTCAGTGGCTGAAAGACTGTGCCAATAAATATTCTATCTATTCTACTACTCTATTACTTATCATTAATCAGAATGTGTGTATGTGTGTGTGTGTGTGTGTGTGTGTGTGTGTGTGTGTGTGT
>OMKY01244204.1:0-12728 GCA_900302395.1 Bregmaceros cantori | reverse complement strand
GTGTGTGTGGTATTGGGGTGGACGTGGAGAGCCGTCTGTCAGGTGGTTATTAAGTGCTGATTCAGCCAATCGGCCGAGGCGGAGGGAAGATGTTGACAGCGCGCGGAGAAAGGATGTCGGTTGATTGCTAATTACTGCCCGGCTGAAGGAGACACAGAATGATCAGAGGCGTCCTGATTTGATCAAATGTCTGGAGGAGGCAGGGGAGAGGTGTGGGGTGGTGGTGGGGGGGAGGATAGCGCTGGTTGTCAGCAAGTTCTGTCTTTGTTAACATCTTTGCTGTAACTTTAAACTCAGTAAAACATGGAACAGCAGCTCGACCTTCTGTCTTTCTTCTCCTGTGTCTATACGTAACGGATGTGTAACGGTCATGTCATTTTTAGCATAGCAGTGATTGAACCGACAGTAAAGGGCTGACCAGCCAATTCGACTGCTATATGTAGTCCTACCTATGTCAAGTCTGGAGACTAAGGTTACTCAATTCTCTCCCACCCTCCTGTTTGTCCCGCTGCATTGTGGGAACTCCCATCCTCTCTCTGATTGGCTAGTACTTTGCGTTGTGCGATGATATTTAATTGCAGCTCCCCCTGTCGTCTTCTTACATCTGTTACATTCACCTCCCTAAATTCACACACAACGATCATTGTCCTTGCTTACGGAAACCCACCCAATCATGCCGCACATACACGGCAGGTGGCGCTATAGGGTACCTACTTACTGCACAGGACTATGTGCGTGAATCCGGGTCACGGCACCATATGTAACGGATGTGTAACGGTCATGTAATTTTAGCATAGCAGTGATTGAACCGACAGTAAAGGGCTGACCAGCCAATTACCATGGGCAATCGACTGCTATATGTAGTCCTACCTATGTCAAGTCTGGTGACTAACGGTACTCACGTCTCCCAACTCTTCCACCCTCCTGTTTGTCCCGCTGCATTGTGGGAACTCCCACCCTCTCTCTGATTGGCTAGTACTTTGCGTTGTGTGTGATATTTAATTGCAGCTCCCCCTGTCGTCTTCTTACATCTGTTACAGATAGACTATTTTTTATTAGAACTGCTTACACTGAGTGGGAGGGGGTCTATAAATTTCGTTATATGGATGTACAATGACAAATAAAGTATTCGTGCATTCATTCATTCATTCATTCTAATCCTATCAATAAAAGCTGTCAAAAAAGGTGTGTATGGCGAACAAAAAATACTGTAGTGAATGCACGTGTGGTGCATTCTGGGCCGGCACCGTTGACGGTCCTCCACCGGCCAACACGCCTCCTTAAATAGAGTCCGAACTAACCTTGGCAATGGCTGAGTTCAGCTATTGCCGACGTTCTAGTTCCTCTATTCCCAGCTCCTCCACGGGGCGCGCTTTCGTTACGATATGTATCTAAAGTAGCATGACAAACTCAAATGATTTTTCCCCGACAAAAGCAGCCATTATTTTTTATTTGCGTTTTACTCCATGGTACTTTTCCCTTGTTTTCCGTGAGACCCGTGATGGACACACTGAAAAAGTTAACTTGGATTTTTTTTTTCTTTTTTAATCAGTGGTTAACCGTTCAATTTTTTTCTACATTCATTGGCAGCACCCTGGAGGAGTGCTAGCCTGACGCATCGTCCACGCATCGCACACAATTAGAACGATGAAGGAATGTTTATTGAACATGCCAAACAGACATTTGAAACAATACAAAAATAAAGGAACACAAAGCAAATCCAACCGGCAAAGCTGTGGGTCAAAATCAGAATGAGATATACTTTGCCTATATCTAAAAAGAGAACTTAAAATTCGAATTAACTCGAGAGTCTGGACATGTTCAAAAGGAGCTGCGCACTCGCACCTATTACTTTGAGTTATTTTATATTTCTATTTTTTTATGTTATCTACATTACATGTGCTAACGGATCATTTGATTGGATAGGCAATGTCTAAAGATGTGCGAATCGTGGACACTGCGTTGGTTCTGGCTCGCCAGGCTAGATGGCTGCTGATGCATGAGGCGATAAATGTTTGCAACATGCACCGTTTAACAATTGCTGGGCGTTCACTAACAGAATGCTGCTGGTCAAGTCAATAAAGTGCCAATGTCCCGTTTCCCACGTAATACAAAACTGGTTTCAAGTCATTGTTTTCCAGCTCACATTTTTAAACATTGTTGAGCAGTAATGTCAGCAACTAGGTTACATTAACCAAGTTACTTTGATTGTAGCGCCCCCCCTCCCACTAGTAATCGGAGGTATTTTTCCCCAAAGAATCAGGTTACCCAAAATCACTAATTTCTTTAGAAAGTTTCTCTTCAATTTAAGCATTGGCTTAATTTGGCTATTCCAAGTTTGTGAGAAAATTAACATTATGTATAACAGATTCAAGCCAAACCACCAACCAAAAGTTAATTGCACTGAAAATTATGCAATTTGAAGAACTGTGGAAGGAGGGGTTGAAGAGGCTTCTATAAAAAAACGAAACCTAAACACATTTAATTTAACTTAATTATGGAAACCTTACCCAGGACTCTTTTTGGAAACAGACATGCCGTTTTGACTACCACAGCGAGACAATAACTACTTACCAAAACTACTCTAACGTGCATCTCTCATTACTGTACATTGGTATTGTAAAGTTCAAAACTGCTCCTATTTATGAAGCATGTAACACATTCCACAAAACTAGTTTTTAAAATTCCAAATATTCACCCCCCCACCCCAAATTGGATCAATTTAGTTCTAGTTTAAGCTGCTTTCCACTAGCATTGCATCAAACGGATACTGTTTGTACTGGTGCTGCTCAGTGACTGCAAGCCACCGATTTGGTCGAGGACGTGTCCTCAAAAAGCAGCGCCACACCGCCTTCTGACTTCCATCGGAACTAGCACATAGCCAACTTCACCGCCCAATAACGAGCTGGGATAGATGGAAGGTAGCTGGGCGATGTGGTGCAACCCTTGAGGCGGGAAGGCAACAGTAGAGTCAAGCAGAACTGTAGTGGGAACGAGTGCAAAATTATTTTGAATTTCATTTTAGTGTAGAAAGTCGTTCCTAATATACTACAAATATGCTCCAAGATTGGAAGAAAAATGTTGCTCTGAAAAGCAGTTTTGAAATATAGGGATGTTAAACAGCCATTTTAAATCAGTATTGTCGTTTGTCAATTTGATTAATGCATTCTGCAATCACTTTCTAGCAAGATATTATGGACCAGGAAGAGATTGTTGGTAATTTACCGTTTCAGTGCTGAATTTTGGCCATTTGAGCCCGAATGTTTTTTGATCATGTTGAGTCGTGCAAAGGGAGATCATGCAAATACTCAGTTGAAATGATTGCAAGATTAGAAAAATTGCCACTCACTATAACGTTTTGACCACAAGTGGTTTATTTGTGAAACTGGGACAAGGCAAGATTAGACATTGCAGAAGATAGACCATGTCCAACCAGTCAATATACAATAGTTAAAAATGTTAGCTTTTTAGTCATTACAACAGGAATACAAAAGCTCTAATGTTCAGGAATCCAATCCAACACCAGAGCCAGAGAGGAATTAAAAACACAAGAGCAGAGTTTTTCCGAAACTGATTTATTCACAAATCCATTTAAGATCGTGTTCCAATGGTGACCTGCCACACTCTGATCAAGCTGTCGGTGTAGCCAGCAAACAGGGTCTGGACGGAGGGAAAAAAAAGAAAAGAAATGAGCACTAAAAATCACAAAAACACTGCTCCGCAGTCGACAGGCAAACATGTTGTCCTCATCATTGCAGGAGTGTCCACAGTAAAATTCAGAATAAGATGTGAATTTTGTGTAATCACTGGAAACATTGATGCAACAAGCCAGTACCCGTCCCAAAATAACCTATATAAAATATAAAGTTCACGGCTACCAAATCCTCGTTGGGCACTTTTGCACTACCAAACGAGAGCTCCAATTTGAAGGTTAGATGATTGCAGCGCCAAAGCCCTCCATTCCTATTTGAAGGCACAGCACTTTAGTTCGTCAAGTTTGAAGCATCTATATAACTTAAATACTTCTAATACTAGAGAAAACCCAGACTGCTGTGATGCTGGCGGGTCCACGCCATTGAGGTGGACGTGTCAGGCACTCGGCAAGCAAACTGCCTACACAGTAAGAATTGCCGTGTAAAAAGTCTGTCACAAAACTTTTAGTCCGCTCCCCGTATTTGTACAGATTGATGCAAGACAGGAGACTCAAAACGCTGACATTTCAAGCCTATCAAAAATTTTGAACACTATTCGATGCACCTTAATGCATGTTAATAGATGAATTGTACCGTGATCACAGCGAATAGCTTTTTCACTGTTGGGACGGACAGCTGGCTTTGTCCATCTTTGAAAACAAGATTGCAAGACATTGCAGCCATGTATGTACACGTTACCTGTCCATCAGCCGACCAGGCGAGGGACGTGCATTGTGGAGGCTCCGCCTTGCTGTTGGTGCTGATCACTTCCTGCCGCAGCTCGTCCACGATGACCTTACCTTCCAGATCCTAAAACCAAAAACAAAGTGAGCAAGCCGGCAACAGCATCGCCTACATTCCACAGATTAAGCAGCAGCTCAGAAACAGCCTCTTTTATCATCACAAAGAATGCAGTAGGCATGAAAGTTTTCCATCACAGCTGGTCCGTTGCAGTATTGTCATTTATCAGCAGGCTTGTCCATGGCAGATGGCAAGAGAAATCACAATACAGACATCTTACTCAAAGTGGACTGGGGTCATTTTAGCATTTGGTAGCTCAAGGAGGCTACCAAAATAGCTGAGGGCCACTTGAGGCACCAAACCCTCCAGGCTTACTGATTAACGGCAAGGTGCAAATGGCAACTATAAACACTAGTATTGAAAGCCAGACCAGGCATGCTTCCACACTAAAGTTCAGCATCCCAGGTGTGCTTCAACTTTCCATTCATCCTTATTGGCCGCAAAGGTAGTTCACACATTCATAGGTTGACCAAAAAGTACAGTCGGTGCCAAACTTACAATTCCTTTGTCAACCATGAACTCTACAACCGACCAGCACACAAGTGCCATGGGATAAAGAGCCTAGCTTTAGTCTGGAAGCAGTCTGGTCCAGCGGGCCATAGTATTCACATACCCAGATCTTGATGCTGGGGCCAGTGGCGGCACACAGCCAGTAGCGGTTGGGGCTGAAGCACAGGGCATTGATGTTGTCTCCGCTGTCCAGAGTGTACAGGTGCTTGCCCTCATTCAGATCCCACAGCATGGCCTGACCGTCCTGGATGACGGAGGAAGGGAAGAAAACAGACAACTGATACGCTGTACACAAAGGCTATGCCAAGCAAATGTTCTAATGCAGGTGGCCTGAATACATTGAAACAACTGGCAGTCACAACCTGACCAAGAAGAAAATAACGGGCCTTTTTAAAAGAATACATCAAGGGCCAAGGTGTCCACATTTCGCAGGGACATACATAGCACATATTTAATGTTTTTGGCATTGGAAACAGTTATATCTAGCGTTGACCACTCCCTAGATTATGTTCATGGACCACCTGTTCTAAAAGGGTTCTTACAAGGTAGGGCACGTTGAATGTCATTTTAACATGTATATTCACGAACAACAAGCCAAAATTAGGAGAAAAAAAGCCACACGATTGAAATAGTTAGGGGACATTTTACCAACAGACTTCCTGGTCCAGTCAAAAACTCGAATAACAGCACTTCCAAGAGACATGGAAAACTACATAATTGAACTGTACATCACAACTGCAATAAAAAAAAAAAAAAAAAAAGATGACTAACAGTTATTCCAAACGTCTTACTTTCATGAAACAAAGCATGACTGGTCCAATGGAAAACATTTTTGGAAAGGAATATTGAAGGATTTTGTAACCACTTGACTGATTAGGTTTGTTTGTGATGTTACAAGACATTTTCAGGTAATACAATTGCAACATTTTGAAACTAAAATTCTTAATTCTGCTCAATGTTATGTCTTTCCCCTTAGCCAAACTAGAGTCCCTGCAATTTCAAACGCAGACTCAGCAAAACTTTTAAAAATTCAACCAGCTCAGCGATAGTTTAGTAGTTGTAGTCGACACCTTGAAGATATTGCGTGAATTGTGTCACATCCCGTGACGTCATTTTCCCCCTTAGACTGACTGAGGAGACGACTATGGCTTAATGATTTTCGGTTTTAGACCGAAAACAAAAACGCAATTTCAGTTTCTTCAAAGCGTTGGTTTCTCCGTGCTTCATGTGCGATATGTTCCCTGCTGTAAAACAAAAAGGCTTTGACAGCCGAGTCCTGCGGCAAGCCACGCACGCCATCCGGCTGCACGTGGCTGGGATTACGTCAACTCACTCACTTCACGTGTGCCTGAAGTTGAGCTATGGAGCGTTCTTGAAAATAATGGCATAAAAGGCAGGTAACGTCCAATGAACTAAGCCAATTAGTTAAGGCCAAATTAATGGTCTTCAACTGTGTTCCCTGATGATCCATGAGGGAATTGTAAAAGGAAGGGTTAAAAACTTTACAAAAAACTTAAAAAAAAAGAAAAATAGCTGCACCGCCTTATACGGCGCATAGTGAGGGGAAAGGCATGGCATATAGCCCGAATAATACGGTAGTCCAGACTTGGCAAATTTGGGAAACTTTACATCACCACTTCAAGGAGCAAGGGAGTGAACATTTGGTTACCTTTCCACCAGAAGCACACAGGGATCCATCAGGAGACACCGTAACAGTGTTCAGGTAGCCTGTGTGACCGATGTGGTTGGTCTTCAGCTTGCAGTTGGCCAGATTCCACACCTGGCAAGCAACAGTGTCAACCATAGGTCAGTTACAGGTAGCAAAGGAACAAGCAACAACCAAGCCTGGAGGTCTGCCCTCATCAAGAAACAGGTCATCAAAGTGATCAGGTAATACATGCAAAAATATTTTGTCATCATTGGGCAGCAGGTTGTGGTTCAACAGGCCTGGTTTGATTAGTGTGCTTCATACCATCACCGTCAAGTCTGACTAAGCATATGCATGGACACAATATCATTACGGGCACTGAAACAGCAAAAACATGACAAAAATTCCTGTAGAATAATCCTGGCAGAAAACAATTGCATGTTGTGGGTAGCTTAGTGTCATAGGATTATCTAGTTACATCAAAGCCCTTAGTTGATATGGATAATGAGTCAAGGATTTTCAGGATGTTCTACAGCTCACTGCTGACATTGATCAGTGAAGTATGATTTGATCGACCAATCAATATTTAAAAACAGCAACTCAAACATAAGTATTAGGTTATTTTTTAAACGTTTTGCAATGCATTATGGGTTATATTGCTTCGCCTAGGGTACATCCGATGCTCCCTACTTTTTGCGGTGCATTGTGGGATACTTTCAGTGCACTGTATAGGGTACATTGAGAATTCGGACACCCCTACAACATGGCGCGCGTCCCATATAGTGCACTATATGGGGATAGGGAGCGATTTCTGACGCAGCCAATGTTTCCGTTACATTACTAACAGTCCATTATAAGCAGTTTACATGTCATTGAAAATTATTGTTGGACACAAGCATCAGTGCAAGATGCACGAGTGGTCAGCACCAAAAACAAAAAACTAGCTATCCCATGTGTGGTGACCCAATGTCACCACAGGGAGTGTAATCCAACTGGTGTTTGTATTTCCGTGTTTCAAAAGAACCACTGCGTATTGTACTGTGTAGTTAATTTATTCAACTTTTGAAAATAAAATAAAAGTCCATCTATGCCCGCCTAGTAATTAGTAATCCAGTAGTCCGTAATCCAGTCATATCGTTCGGCCGTTGCCACCACCACAGTTTAATAACTGTTGCTACCGTCGAGCACTCCGCAATCATTCTCTATAAGCGCACCTGTCCAGTCAAGCGCAGCCGGTGCAATTTGCATTGATGGTGCCGTCACTCAACATGAATGAAAAGAAAATATACAAACTCTAACGTAAAGTGTCCACAATTCAGGTATACACAAGTTATCAATACTTTACTTAAATAACAAAATATTCGTAAAAATATTAATTGAGAATTTAAAAATTATCTTTCTATATTGTTGGCCTACAATATTTTTAATATTGTAGGCCGAATTGGCGCCTACACCATGTGTAGTAAGATTGAAAAGTCACTCCACCCACCTTGACCATCTTGTCCCAGCCGCATGAGACGATGATGGGGTTGCTGCTGTTGGGGGAGAAGCGCACACAGGACACCCACTCAGAGTGGCTCTCATCCTGCACACAGCAACAAAATATGGTCAAAGAACGTGATACATTTGCTGAAATGTGTCCCTTAGCCCTTCGGTGCTATCAGTTCTTATCAGGCAAGAGATGCAACATGCACCTCTTCTATACAATGTGGGGAATCGAAAAGAAAAAAGTTCAGTGAAAACATCCCACGTACTCATGAATTTAGCACAAAGGGTAAAAAAAAAATGAAATAATATGTAAAGCCAGATGCACAATGGTTTCAGGAACAAAGGCAAAATGCAGGAAATAAGTGAATTAATCTGACAATGGGTGTAAATGTAATTTTGAGTGTCAAGATTTCCAAAAACCCGAAGAGCTAAGCGAACACCATTAATGTACAGCAGGACAATGAGAATGACAAGTCATGTATAGGACATAAGAGGCTCGAGTTCTCATCTTTAACTGTATCAACATTAATCTTTAGTAGTGACATCGAGAGTTGCCAGTTACACAAGGCAGCAATCCACACGCCAACAGCTGAATTGACAGACCCGAAAGCTCATGCTCCCCACCCACCCCTTACAATACATTTGTGGCGAATCATTAAAACACGTTAAATGTATTCTTGCCATGGATATTTTTAAACGCAAGAATACAATTAAAAAGCTATGGGCTTGGGGGGAAAAACTGAGTTTGACCATATGGTGCGCCAGCTGCGAATTTATGTTGCGGTTGTGCTGCCTGCCTAGTGGCCACTATGCTTAATATTTAAAAAACCGAAAGCATACAAAAAAAGTATGCAGAAATTATCAAATATTGCGGCAATATGAAGTGTGGAAAGTTTTCAGTCGTTGTGCTAATTTCGAACATTGACGCGACAGAATTTTGAATCCCTTCCTTTTGTCTGTAAATACCTGAATGGTGTACTTGCAAACACCCAGAGTGTTCCACAGCTTGATGGTCTTGTCGCGGGAGCCTGACACAATCTGCCTGTTATCAGCAGAGAACGCCACACTCAACACATCCTTGTTGTGGCCGACGAAGCGGCGGGTGGTTGCTCCGCTGTGAGAAGTTGGGGCAGAGAGAAGGGCACGTGAGGGAGCATGTTGGGTGCGAGGTGGTGAAAGAACGGGCATGAAAATACGTTGACCACACTGCCCTCATCAAGTAAGACACTCTTCACATTGATCAGGTAATACATGCAAAAATAATTATTAATCATTGGGCAGTGATCAAGTAACCATGTTTGCTAATGACAGTAGATTGAAGAGTCTCATGTCCTTGGCTAAACGATTTGGTCGTTGATGAAATTAAAGTCAAATTTTTGCAATCTTTCCTTCCAAATCGAACTTGATGGGGTTACCTTAATTTTCTAATCTCGACCACCACAACCTCAGGCAGTTTGTATTAATTTCAATCCGAGAAGTGGGATCACAAATTAGTCAATAATAAATTAGTTGTCAGTAAATGTATTAATCTAGTAACCTGCTGCAATAGTTTCATTGTTGGGCGTTGCCAGTCATCATGCCACAGCCTTATACCAATTTCTACCCATCGCCTTGATGCACACACCACAGCGCCCAACACAATTACACCTAGTAAACTCGGTAAGAAAATGCTATACACTGGGCTCAGCCATACTAAAACACATGCAATGAGTGAATTTAACGCAAGAACGTCATTTATGAAAATGTTTTACCGAGCACTGCACAGTCGTAGCTATGAGTACCCAAAGAATGGTTAACTTAATTCATTTCATAAATCATTTTGTGAGAAAGCCCTTTATATACTTTGCATAAAATAATATAATCCGGGTTGCAGGCATATGCAGAGCTGCAATATATTTTTGGTGAATGGAATTTAGTGAATAGAGTTGACCAATAATTCAGGTTAGCTTTTCTCAAGGCCCTTTACTAATGTCCACACACCCCAAACAAAGTAATTGGAGTCAGCCGAACAATTCATGCCGTTCAGAATTTAGTTACCGAGAACAACCAAAAGCCAGGTCACATAGCACCAAGCCAAAACCTACGTGGTAAGATCCCACAGACGGAGCGTGTGGTCCCAGGAACCGGACAGGGCAAACTGTCCGTCAGAGGAGATGACGACGTCGCTCACGAAGTGGGAATGGCCACGCAGAGCGCGCTGCGGAGTGCCATAGCTCGTGTCGTCGCGGGTCAGCTTCCACATGATGACAGACTTGTCTGGAGGGATAAAAAGGTATTCAAGGTGGGCAACTATAATGTTGACACTTCAAAATTGACATTGGCAGGTGACCGAGACAATTCCCATTACATCGGAATTCACTGGGAACTGATTGGATGTAGTGCAAGATTTCTGAAGCCAATGTTCACAGCATGCACACTAATAATTCCAAAACTTCAAATCAATGCCTTGACTGTTGAAAGCCACGTGATTACAATTGATTACTGCATTGATGTGCAGCGTATGAACAGACGGCTCGAAATAAGTGTGGAACAAAAACCCTTTTGAATGGATTTTTAAAAGCCTCATTTCGTGCAGTATAATTAGATGTGGATAGGGCCATCAAGGTAGCCTTGTGGCTGTGGATCAGGCGAGGACACAGGCTGGGGTGATCAGTGCCCAGCTTGCATCACCCAGAGAAGAGCATGTTGTTCGAAAGACCCAAAACACTGGGGTCCACATCAATGAGGATCCAGGCTGAATCACTACTCGAGATCACAAGAAATTAAAGCAAGTGCACCTCACACAAACTAGTTACCATTTGACACAAGGCATTTCAAGTCAATTGCTGGCAAAGACGTATTGCCAAATGCAAACACACGCAGTGCTTAGTCTTGTTACACTCTTGCTGGGTGAAGGCTAAAGTAATGAAGGCGGTATTCAAACACCAGAATGTTTATTGTAATGAACATGGGACCAAAGTGCCACATCAAAAGTATTGCATCGGGCCATTCGAGAATACACAATGATCAAATGCATTAACGAAATTCAGTCACGGCACGGAAGACAAAAATGGTTATTGCTAATCATAGCGACTTATGTGCCAGTTATTTTAACTTCGCACTGATGTTTGAAGACATGATCAAGTGATCAACTATCGGACTTTTAGATTACTTTTACAACAAGTTCAACAAAACTAATCGCTGTACTTTCAGTATTGTTGGTAGGCAAAGGAACAGGGCACCAAACGTCACTCTAGACAACAGCCTACACAATTGTCGATTGTCCGGTAGTTTGGAAAGAACGCACCGCACGCACAAGGCGAGCGGATCTTTGAGTGGGGCAGGGGCCAGTGTGTGTTGAGAAATAGAACGCGACCCGTGCCGTTACTACACAAGGCATTGGATTTATAAACACTGGAGTAGTCAGCGTTGAACGCGCTACAGCCCAAACCGTAGTCCGGAATGAAACACTTCTGTGTGACTGGAAGTGACTGCAGTACACGTGTCGCCGGCTCGTCGCTGTGCCGGCGAGCGTGTACTGCACCCACGGAAGCACAGCAGCTGCAGACACCGGCAGGCCACAAAGTGCGACCAAAGGAGCCAAAGACGAACGGGGGACACTGAAGCCCCCGAGGTCTACGGCAGGTGTCGAAAACACGGGGGCCTAAACACGGCGCAAGGGAAAGCCCCAAGAAGCAAGCTGCCGTTGACGCGGGGCTAAAACGTTAGCATCATGTCGGCCATGACAGTCAAGGCGCCTACCTCGGGACGCGGACAGAATCATGTCGGGAAACTGGGGAGTCGTGGCGATTTGGGTGACCCATCCGGTGTGGCCCTTCAGGGTACCCCTCACGGTCATCTGCTCGGTCATCTTGGCGACGTTTAGCGGTGCCTTAGACTAGGATGGATGTAGATTCTTGGAGGTCCTGGTCGCCCCTAGGTCCTCATCGCACTGGGGCACAGCGAAAAAGGAAGTTGCTAGCCGGATGCAAAACCTTTGAGGGTCGAGCAGCTGCAATGAATGCTGGGAATTCCACTACATCGGCGCGTTTCTGTCGTCTCTGCCATTGTAATAATAGTTATGTGCGTATTTGTATATGTTGCGGGCCATTTTTTTTTACCTCCGTTACATATGGTATTATATATGTATTTGTAAATTATTGTAAAATATTTTAAAGCACTGGCCGTGGTGGGCAGAAGATACAATGGAGATTCAGGAAATACATTTATATATTGAATAATTTAAAGTTCTTTATAACAATAACTTGAAATTACTCCAAGAAGGATCACAGCCTTTGTCGTACAAAATAATAATAATAATAATAATAATAATAATAATAATAATAATAATGAAAGCTAGGCTGAAGGAAGCCCAATAATAATAAGAAGAAGAAACTTTATTTCTATAGCACCTTTCATGCCAGGCAACACAAAGTGCTTCACAGTCACAGAAAAATAACAGTCTGCATTCCTCGCATCCACTACAAGTAAATGAAAACTGAATATATTAACTGAATACCCACGTAACTATAATTGAAAAAAAGGGTGCATACTAAACACTCTCTGCTGGTACTCACGTGAGTAACTCATAAAAAAAAAAAAAAATCATT
>OMKY01244199.1:0-12048 GCA_900302395.1 Bregmaceros cantori | reverse complement strand
CCCCCCCCCCCAAAAAAAAACCCTCATATTTTCGCGACACGTGACAATCAGAAACAATCTGGTACTGCCACCTCAACCGGCGCCCCTATTTAAGTTGACAGCCCGCTCTGTGTCCTCGCTTGTTGTTGCAGTTGAATGTTCCTGCCGTTTCAACTAAATCTGTAAACAAACACAATGATGACAAAAAGAACTGGCGTATGCAGCCGTCCCGACTGCTAAAGCTGTATCCCCGAAAGCATGCAAAAAATGTTGGGGCAAATCAGTCCGGTCAGAGGTTATGGACCAAACAAAAAAATGGCCATCTTGGATTCAGCCATCTTAAAAGTGTCGGCCTCCGAAACCTGATCAGCCGGCGCATGCACCTGATGGGCAGAGATGGCAAGTAACAAAGTACAAATACTCAAGTGCTGTACTTGAGTAGTTTTTTCATGTATCTGTACTTTCAGAAGTACTTTTTTATTTTGTGACTTTCTACTTGTACGGACTGAGTAGATTTTTAACAAATATATCTGTACTTCTACTCCCTACTTTTCCCAAAACAAGCTTGTTACTTATTTGCGCACCGATGGTAGGGATATGTATAGTGTGAATGAGCCAGTAGGGGGCGGTAATGCCAACAGATGTTAATTTCAATGTTCAGCAGTGGGAGTTATGAACCTTAACTGAAGTAAGTAAGGTTTTTAACAATTAATTCAAACATTGTAAAACTAGCATTGAAAATGTGCATTTTATGTACAATTCATTTTTTTTACATTGCACTTTATACTTTCAAAAATACTTTTGAGTGAATTTTAGAACCTGTACCTTTTACTTTCAAAAATACTTTTTGAGCATGTTTCTCAGCCTGTACTTCTAACTCTACTCAAGTAGATATTTGGTTCAGTACGTTGTAGTCGTACTCAAGTTGTTTTTTCACAAATGTATTTTACTCTTATTGAAGTAAGAAATTTGGGTACTTTTGCCAACTCTGCTGATGGGAAACAAGGGAACGATTGAATCGATGTAAAAAAAATTATAATACCTCTGTCCCCCTCTACATTCCTGCACAGCGTGCCTTATCCATAAGCCGCATCATAGATGCAATAGTCGAAAAAATCCATCATTGTTGGATGTATGGGCAAATATAAATCAAAATGCGTGGAAAAAATGTTTGCTTGAGAAAAAAGGACAAGGAGTTAGAAATAAATTGCTAAATAGTATTTGTAACGCGTTCATGGCCTTCATAACATTTCCTCTCATGCCGGCAACTGAAGAGTACGTTGTAAATTATGTGCAATTTCATTTTTCTATTTTCCTCAGTTCATTGCTTCACAAGAGCATTTGAGTGGAGAGGGCGGGACTGGCTGTCATTGTGGTTGTTTGTAATAATTGCTAAGAGGAGCACTTATTACCATGTGAACTGGCAGTCTACTGCCCTCTCTGACCTGATGCACCCACCCACCTGCACAAAGACACAGAAACAAACGCACCTTCACACTAACTAAAGCTGTCAATCTAACTAAACTAACTAACTAAAGCTGTCAATCTTTATTTATACCTTATTTATATTAGTCATATTTAAATGGTTTGCATCGTATAGACATGTCTCTTATTAAATTATTGTCCCCAACTACTTTTAGGGCAATATACAGAAATGTGTGTAGTATACAGTATATAGTGTAGTGAACGGTGGCATGCTGGGTATGAAACCATTAGTGGCCGAGGTATCGCTAACAGTGCTGTACAAATACCAGCTGGATGACGATTGACAAGTAGCCAGGCTGGCCTCTTATCTAACGCATCCAGATGTATCCCCCCCTCCTCCACGTGGGGGCGCCCCATCATTACAATAGTAATGACCAATGAGAAATATCCTTGTTGCTCTGCCCCCATAGAAACAGTGCTTGAGTAACAAAGTTGCTTGTAAAATCCAATGGACATTTAGAGCCACAGTTTCTTTCATTGAAGCTATTTTCATAAATCATTTTACAAACCCATTCAAGAGCATTTATCTGGCCTGCTAAGCAGGGCTTAAAAACTAAATTATTTTTATAACAGTCCGTTCCGAATGGTTCAGGGAGGTCTATATTTAACATTTTCGTTCTCAGAACCGTTCCACCACCAACATATTGGTACTGAACCAGTTCGGAACACAACGTTTCGTTCGTTCTTAAAGTTCTGTATATTGTACAAAGTTTAGATATTTTTTTTTTATTTGGTGGATTTTCAAAGTTCAGTGAAACTGTATTAACGGCATTACATTCGCTTCCTTGTCTGTCCACAAGATGGAGCCCCAGATGCATTGGGCTTGATGACAGACAGTGAAAGTGGACTGAAATAGTCTCCGAGATATAGGATAGTTTTTTTCGTTTCTGTTTCCGCTCCTCGTAAAATTCAGTAAAATTCCGCACGATTAAATCCATGAATAGATCTATTTACATATTGCTCTACTTTAAAATAAATACTGTCTAATAGACAAAACAGCCCCAGGTGTATTTGTGATTGTATGTGTTTATGTGCAAGAGGGCCACATAGACAGAAAAGTCAATCATCTGAATCAAGTAGGCTATTTATTTTAAGCGGCCGCAGCATTAAGAAAAATATAGGGTGGATTGCCCTAAAGTGGGCCACTGCCTAATGCGGGACACCCACGCTCCAGAGGCTCTGACTCCTCCCTAAACGAATCAATGTCAGTGTAACTATGGTAAAAGCAAACTATGGTAAAGTGTCTAACATTAAGTTCAACTGTTCAACACTACATTTCACTGTACCACCTTAAGCAACTGACTGTCCCACATTAGAAAGCTGCAAAAAAGGGCCCGTATTAGGGCAATCAACCTTATACAACCTGAAATCTTTTTTTGATTGTCAAATCAAACCCCTGCTACTGCTATGCAAAAATAAAAATAGAATGATATGAACCAACTATCATGGCCCTAACCTCCTCCATCCAGTCTTAACTTGTTTAAATGGTTTTAACTCCTTTAACCAGTTTTAATGGTTTCAACCCTTTTAGCCAGTTTCTACTTGTGTTTTAATTTCTCCACTGGAGTGTTTACTCCATCCATGGACATCCGGGTGAAATATAGCAACTCTGCTAAGCCCGTCTTCTACAACCATCTCTACGTATCACATGTCTCAGGCTGAAATGTTTAATGGCTCTGTGCTGTCTGTCCTAAAATACAATTCATTCATTCATTCATTCATTCATTCATACTTTTGAATCGATTCACGCTCTTTTGAGCCCAGCCAAACCTACTATCTAATGCTTTACATTATAGTTGTTTCCGGTAGTATGCTTCCCTGCCAACAGCAGGATAACCCTGTACGAGTCTGGCACAGTGCAGTGCAACTCTCAAGGAGGAAAAAATAACCCATGTCTTCCTCGTCCTAGTGATAATACAATTTACAGGCATTATATTGATTCTGCAGTGTACACTGAGGACCACTGCCTCTAATGGCACATGACTCTGGCACCAAGGCAGCTGCTGATGACCGTCAGTGGTAGACAAGTTTCACAAAATATATTAGTGGCATATGTTTTAATGTCAAGAAATGTGTGTTAGGCATTTCTTTTTGCCAGTGTAATTCCCAGAGAACCAGCCTTTAGCAGCACAGAGCAGTGTCTATGTGATAGTGTGTCGCCACTATCACAGGAAAAACGGACCATGTGGTTTTGTAGAGCTGCAACCGATTAATCGATTACATCGATGATAATCGATTATTGAAATAATCGCCAACTAATTTGATAATCGATTAATCGGCAGCGATTAATTGTTTCATGGTTTGGCCTATTCTCTGCTCAAACGTGTTGAATATATGTTGTTCCCAATGCAATTTTTCCAGTGTCAAGGCCCCAATACAATAAAGAGAACACGTAAGCTTGCGTGAAAGCCCAATGTGTTATAATTTAGCCTGTTAGAGTAGACTTTCATGCCATTACCGCTCTGGTTTTACATAATTATTAAACCCCCAAAAATCATAGATTGCCAGTTTAACCAGCTTATTATATTCATGTTTTATGCAAACTTCAAATTAGTAGAAATACAGAAAATATTGGGATATGTATCATTAAGCATTTATCTCGATACGATGCCCTGTATCGCGATGCAAGGTGCTTGACGATACCCACCTCTAGTCCAAGGGCCGTGCTCTATAACCACTCTGCCACCGCCGATCATCTCATCACTCACTGAGACATGTAGGTTATGCTGTTAAAATATTAAACTTGTTTTTTTGGGGGGGGCGCGGTGGCCAAGCGGGTAGAGAGCGCGTCCCCCAGACCACAGGTCGAGCAGTGCCGTGAGTTCGCCCAACTTCTCCGGCTTTTCTGTAATGTCTGCCCGACTCTTAATCCCGGCTTCCAATTGAAGCCTGTCACTGTCTCACAATAAAAAGAATGAAAAACGGTGCTGCCCAGTAGCTCAGTCGGTTAGGCAGTTCACTGGAAAGCACACATATGCCTTAATGGCGCAGTGAGTCGGTGGTTCGAATCCCAGCACCGACGTATTTCCCGCATGTCTAGTCCCCATCTTCACCTGTTTCCACTAACCCTATTAAATAAAGCTTGGAAAAAAACAGCCTGAATGGGCTGTAAATAAATACATAAAAAAAGAATGAAAAACGGCGCTGGTGCCCAAAAAATAACTTAAAAAAAATGAAAGTTTTTTTTTAGGCCGCTACATCCAGCTCCATCAGTCTTCTGCCTGTAGCTTGGTCTCACAGCACAAGCAGCTGTCGTGAGATGGCTGGCCCTCACCGGCATAAGTAGTCTGCAGGTCTGCTGACCCCCTTCACACTCAAATAAAAACTTCAATAAAATAAATAAATACAGAAACTGAGGTGAACTGCTCTATTATGATTTTTTTAAAGGGTCAATCCCGGCCAATGTATTATTTTTCTTTAACGGACAATACAGCAAGAGATGATTGATAATGTCTTGAAGAAAACCTTCCACTGTTCATTGTCAGGCTGCTCACATTTAACAGAACTCAAGTTTTGTTGAACAGTTGAGAAAAAATCCAATTCATTTCATGGACATTTAAACAAAAAAAAACTTCTAGCGCTGAGTGTGTGGTCGGGACAATGTCCGCGACCTTGTTAACAAATGGTGAAAATGTTCAAATTTGAAGAGAACTGCAGAGTCCAGGGTTTTTCATCCAAGCAGCATAGAGGACAGCTGTGGAGCTTTTGTAACAAGGCTACAACTTTGTGGGATTGTGCATTTGTTGCCGTTCTGGACTCTGTGTATATGTTGGGTGGATTGCCCTAAAGCGGGCCACTGCCTTATGTGGAACACCTAAGCTCCAGTGGCTCTGGCTCCTCCCTAAATTAATGAATGTCAGTGAAACTATGGTAAAAGCAAACTATGATAATGTGTCTAACTCTAACATTAAGTTCAACTGTTCAACACTACATTTCACTGTTCCATTTTAGGCAACTGACTGTCCCACATTATGAATATGAAAAAAGGGACCACATTAGGGCGATTATTATATTTGTATAGTTATTTTCAAGTAGTAATATATTGGGACAACAAAATTGGTGAAACATTGCAAAACCACATCATGTGATGGATGACAAAAAGAAATAGATCATATAGAAATAAAACAACTCCGCAGACTGATCACTCAAACTAATGATGGCATGAATGAAAAGCACTAAACTCACTGGTCAACTAAAGTGCTCCCAAATTGGCCTAGCAAAACTCTGCCTCAAGGGATGAATAGAAGGTAAACGAAGCAGAGGCAGATAACCCAAAAAAATTACATTTACTTAGTATTGGACTCCTCTGACCACTGATTAGGCCCTGACCACAGTTTGTTTAAATAATCATAATTTTTGCCCAATCAACATCTGTCGATCAGATCAAGTAATAAACATGTCAGTGTGATGATGACAGCTAAAAAAAACAAATTTTGCAATAATGGTACTTATGATCTGGATATCTCTAATTTTATTAAACTGTAATACAATGCTAATTTGCTTAATTATGAAATTAAATGTAAAAGTTTATCGAGTAAAGGTTTCCTGGTTCCTCTGTGCCTGGGGTTAAAACAACGTGATATATGATAATAATCGAGATACCAACTTTTTAAACGTCATGTTTGGGGTTAAACAAATCATGTGCAAATCATGTGAGTCATGAGAGTCATTCAGCTCAGAGGTCTGTGTGAAAGTCACAAGAACTCTCACTAGGTCCTTTCCCCGTCTTTGCTGTTATCTTGTGGTGGTTGATACACATGATTGCTGCGGTGTGAGCGAGGGAAAGAGAGAGATACTAAATTAGGTATGTGCAGCTAAGCTACAGACATGGTGGAGCCACTCTCCTGACTAGCACAGTGCACACCATGCGCTGGTCTCAGTCTAAACTCACCGCAGTTCGTCGAGTCTACCTGACTCGATCGCACGGCTCTTCTCACAGTCTATCTAAAACTATGTATCCGCCAAGCACAGTTTGGGTCCCCAAATAAAATGGGTATCATTTTTGCACCACGATGGCCACTCATTTTTACATTTTTTTTTTTATCTGAACTGGATCTCAATAAATTCAGGGGGATCAAATATAATCCGCTTCACTATGCCGCGTTTACATGGTCAGAGTATGTATATAATATCTTTTAGTATGAGGAACGAGATCGTGATGTCAGGCGAGGCAGCCTGTCGCCAATTTCAGGTGGAGCGCGCCACCGCTCTTCCGCTTTGTGACACACGGGAATCGCTGCGTGTGAGCGTGCACGCACGCACACACACACACGCGCATGGACGACCGTGCCAGCAGCGGGGCATACACAGAGGGGTGCTTATCAAGGCGGGCTGCTTCGTTGTGTGTTGATGTGTGTGTGTGTGTATGTGTGTGCGGCAGGATTTGCGGCAGGATTTGCGAGGTCTCTGTAACGAGGAATTGAATATTTCTTTTATATTCTCGATACGGATCATTTCAACCACTCATCTACTTTTTGTTCGTTCATGTTTAAATTGAGGTGTGTATCAACAGTGCACATTTGACACAAGGGTCAAATTTAGTGTCCACGAATGCTCAGATGCGTGCGCGTGATTGCAGGCATACTTGTGCAGGTGCGCGCAGCCGCCCCAGTCGGCATGCGAGTGGGGGAGGCTGGCTCCTCCACTGGCGAGCCAGCCCCCCCCTTCAGCCCTCAGTCGCGGATCAGGCTTCGGACCTGGCTTTGGCCCAGACCCCGAGTGGTGCGTTGCGGAAGTGAGGGCAGGCGCCGGCATAAATGTATTTCGCTTCAAATTGTATTCCGCAAGCAAGGTGGTCGACATAGCTTTGTTCAAAGTTTGCGTGGACTGGTATAGTGGGTTCGTGCCTAGCTATCTACTTAGCTCTCTGTGTCTCTTTATTCAAACATAATAGTTCCGAGCACACATGCAAATTGTGTTGCATGTAATGACCCCCCCCCTCCCCCTCACCTGTAGACATTGTGAAAATAGACCCAGTACATCCCTAACACCGACAGCTCTGCCAGCGAACGGCGCTCATCACTTGCTGGATTGCTACAGTAAAAGATGTAGCACGAGCTGCTATGTTCACTGCTATGTTCACCATCTTTCTAAAACACAGTATTTTGCATATTTATTATAAGGAGAGGGGATCGTTGCAAAATAGCACCTCCACCTCCGTCTCCACACACACCAGGAAACGCGAGGAAGGGAGCAGGCGGCTGCACGCTGCCGAGGCGACGTTAATTACATTCTCTGCCATATCCATTTCACTATCCGGACAACAAAAAGGAAGGCTTCCTCCTTTCGGGCATCCAATCAGGAAACTACGACAGGCGAACCAGAGATGTAATGTGTAGCAAGGCGAGTTTGCCACTAGGGCTGCAACTAACGATTATTTTGATAATCGATTAATCAGCCATTTTTAGTGGCGATTAATTGGTTCATTTTTCCTTGAAAATCGGAATGATTATTAGCATTTGTTATGATTAAGAAACATTATTAAAGCAATGTTAATTTTACAAACTTTTTG
Source organism: Bregmaceros cantori (assembly GCA_900302395.1). Taxonomy (NCBI): domain Eukaryota; kingdom Metazoa; phylum Chordata; class Actinopteri; order Gadiformes; family Bregmacerotidae; genus Bregmaceros; species Bregmaceros cantori. The sequence continues at coordinate 4,073 of OMKY01244199.1, read as the reverse complement.
CTGTTTCTCTATCTCCATTTTATTGTAATAGCATGAAAGAGCCAACTCTAACAGGCTAAATTATAACACATTGGGCTTTCACGCAAACTTTCGTGTTGTCTTTATTGTATTGGAATAATCATCAATTAATCGATTCATTGGTTGCACTTGTCCTTAATGGGCAGTTCACTTGTGGTTGAGGTTGAGCAGTTCACACATGGTTAGAGACACTTGGTGTCTCTTTTTTTTAAATGTTTTTTTCCAGCCCATTCAGGCTGTTTTTTCCAAGCTTTATTTATTAGGGTTAGTGGAAACAGGTGAAGATGGGGGGTAGACATGCGGGAAATACGTCGGTGGTGGGATTTGAACCACCGACTCACTGCGCCATTAAGGCATATGCGTGTTTTCCAGTGTACTGCCTAACCGACTGAGCTACTGGGCAGCACAAGGACACTTGGTGTCTCTAACCATGTTTACATGCACTGACACACATATCAGCTTAACCCCCAATTTCCATTGGGAGCGACCAGCGACAGCGACCAGCGACTGTGACCAGCGGCGAGCAACCAGCGACAGCGACCAGCAACACCGCAGCATGCTGTTTCCATTGCCAGGCTAAGCAGGAAACATGGCCGAACAACCACATCAGGAAGTATCACTGATTTATAGCTGATGGCTGGGGACATCCAATGACATCACAGCTTGTAGCCAATCACGACAATGGAGGCGTGACTCTACAAGTCACATATCCATAACAACTTTCAAATAAACAATTTCTGTTAATTGTAGCTCACTGTAAGAATTTGGGGTCTTTTTTCAAGGAAAGATTCATCGACTAATCGTTTGAATAATCAACAACTAATCGAACTATTCAAATAATCGTTAGTTACAGCCCTATTTTGGAATGTTTTGACTGTTACACAGTGTTGTTGCCCAGTAAATAAGAAATATGAACACACAGCATCAGAAATACAAATCAAGTAAGACATAGCTTTATTTACGCTACGTTTTCAGCTGATGTAGAAGCATGTTGGGTGAATGTCCTGTAATGGCGGCGCCTCACTAAAGAGGGCCTTAATCATTACTGCTAATTGTAGTGATGGCTCCGGAAACGTGGGACATCGCCGTTGAATAGCGCTAGCAGAGCACTACAAGGCACTAACCCAACATTAATTACAGCCTCTTTACGCTGGGGCGGCACCGTGTCTTGCCTAAAGCGTCCCCTAGACACACGTTTTGCACCGGTAATCAACACATCAGATCGGAAACATCTTTCATTGTTTCGCTCCGAGTGTGTGTTGCATGTGGGGCATCAAAAAAAAACACGTTTTCAGTCTGATCTCTGCACATTGGCAGCGGTGAGCTCGGCTTGTTTCTAATGACTCCGACGGCCTGTAATTTTGCCCGTAAACGCGGAGTAAACTGATTACAGGGTGGTGCACTAAAGATAAAGCCAAACTGTCATTTTTTTGTCTTCTTTTTCACTCTGTTATTGACTTGCTTGCAATTTTCGCTTTGGATTTTCGGAACACAACAGCTGCACGGCTGCAGTTTGTTGTGTGTCGACATCCGGAGTGAGGACAAGGCATGTTTTGAAAAAAGCAAGAGCGATTAAAAAAAGTGTGTTGGGCACTCGCTGGCAGGTTCACGATGTTAAATGGGGCCTGCACCAGAGAAGAAAAAGGAATGAGGGAAACCAGCCGACAGTGATCATTAGAGATGGGTATACATTTGGTTACACCACTCAGGGATCCATGCCAGTTATATTCCATTTTTCTTGCGTCACAGTGATGAACTCATTCACTCCCAGCCTATATTCCCCCTTGACCCCTGGATTCCCAAATCTATCCCATTCAAAATCCCATTGACAGAAGTGGTCATCTTTCAAGGCTTACAAGTTCACCGAGTCCAAGTGCATTCTCTTATTTGGACACACTATGGCTGTGTCCGAAAGGGTTCCCTATCCCCTACTCCCTACCCCCCATTTAGTGGACTCACTTATAGTGCACTCAACAGCAACAACCGAGATTTCGGACACTAGAGTCGGCAGCGTTGAAAATTATTATAATATATAATTATAAAAAATATAATTATAAAATTCAAAATTCATCACAAAAAAAATCAAAAGTACTAACATTTATACATTTTTGCCGTGGTCAGTCGCTATTTACTCCCGCCGCGCCATTTTTTTAAAGTTTAGGTCATTTTAAAACGTCTCGCAATGCATTATGGGTTATATTGCTCCGTCTAGGGTACATCCGATGCTCACTACTTTTTGCGGTGCATTGTGGGATACTTTCAGAGCACTATATAGGGTACATGGAGAATTTGGACACCCCTAGAAAATGGCGTGCGCTCCATATAGTGCACTATATGGGGGTTAGGGAGCGATTTCTGACACAGCCTATGTTTGGGGGGATCTACGCGCACACACTCGTGCTTGCACAAGAGGGAGCTTTATAGCCTGCCTCCATAGCAGACAGTTGTGTGCGCGCGCGGGTGTGTGCGCGCGTGCGTGCATCCTGTGGGCTTGTATATGTGCATGGGCGCGTGCACATATACGCTGAATAGAATAAAAACACATCAAAACACATCGGGAACGAGGGCTCTCGAGAAAAACACGTCAAACACGTCATTTGCGAGCGAGTGAGTTAACATCAAGTATGAAGAGGCTTGAATATTAAAAGGGACAAGATCCACATTTCCATGCATCCAAGCCAAGCTGACAAAGTACCGCTGCACACAGAGTGAGTGCACGCATGCAGGCAGTATATGTATGTATGTAATGATAATTAGCCAATAAATTATTGTGATCATCGATGATGTTGTCGTTCACGCGACTTTCTAACATATAATAACAATGGGCTAAGAATGGAACACAAATGTGAGTACACCCTTTCAAATATCACTAAATGTGATTTTATTTTTAAAGATTTACTCTGTATTTCTTTCAAATGCTTGTACAACATGAAGATGACAACTGCGCTGAAATTCGCAAGTGCACTCACATTTAAGCAGTACTGCATTCATTTAGTTACAGGAAGGGCCGGAGTGACGACAAAACAAAGAAACACACAAAAAATAAAATAAAAGTACAGTGACCAGAAAAAAAAGTAATTGTATGATTCATGTAACATGCCTATACATTGTCTTTCATTAGTACCAATCATGGACTGAATATAAAGTAAGACGGTGCGTGCGTGACGTCATCCCATTGCTTTCATCAAAGTCGGGTTGAAGCACCCGACTGCGCGCCGTCATTGTTGAAAGTACCCGTATATCGGGAGACAAGGAGAGATAGAGAGAGCTATACAGTATATGAGAGAGAGAGACACCCCACACGCTACTTCTTCCGGTGGTACTGTCCGCTAGGGGTGCCAACGACCGAGTCAGAATGAATGGGATCCTATGGGAGCTGAAATAAAAAATATTAACGTCAAATCTGATGCGTTTGTGAAATTATGACCCCCCTCACACAATTAACTGATAATTATATTATATCCATAATAAATCAATTAGGAAAGATCTTTAAATAGGTTAAAACAGGCTGCTAAGATTGGAATATTTGTATTGGAATCCCCATATGGCTCGGTTTTAGGAGACTAGGCTCCCCCCATACCAACCCGGAAGGAGGCACGGACATCAAAACGAACGTAGTGTCCATTTTATATACAGTTTATGGTTACAATGCACACTACGAAGGCTTGGCTATTGTAATCCCCCCACTCCTATCAGTACATTCTATTTAATTACATATTTCTGAAATTAGAAATAAAGTCCAGTGTTTGCAGATGAGTTGCTGAGTATGCAGGGTGCCCTCTTTCTGTCCTTCACCACAGATACTGCTAGTGGGGCTACGCACAAAGAGGCCTTTCAAGTTATCACCGGAGAAAGTCTCTCTTCCCGCCCCCTGCTGCCCCGTGCTCCAAAGAGAAAAAGACACTACATCCTTTCTTTCCTCGTTGCAACACTGCCGTTCCCCTTTTTAACGATGTGTCACACAAACATGCGTATTCTCACACACACACACATATATATATATATATATATATATATATATATATATATATATATATATATATATAATATAATAA
>OMKY01244197.1:0-10719 GCA_900302395.1 Bregmaceros cantori | reverse complement strand
CTCAAGTAAAAATTCAAAAGTAGTCGTCTACTGAGTAGCTTTCGTTTGAAAGATAATAGGACAAATTCTCTTTTCATATTCTCCTCGGAGGAGTATGAGAGAGAGAGAGAGAGAGAGAGAGAGAGAGAGAGAGAGAGGGGAGAGGGGAGAGAGAAAGCGATGGGGAGAAAGAAAGAGAGAGAGGGGGAGAGAGAGAGAGAGAGGGAGAGAGAGAGAGAGAGGGGAGAGAGAGAGAGAGAGAGGGGAGAGAGAGAGAGAGAGAGGGAGAGAGGGGGGGGAGAGAGGGGGAGAGAGAGAAAGAGGGGGGGGAGAGGAGGGGGAGAGGGGGGGAAGGGGGGGGGGGGGGGGGGGAGGGGAGGGGAGAGGGGGGGGAGGGGGAGAGAGAGAGAGAGAGAGAGAGAGAGAGAGAGAGAGAGAGAGAGAGAAGGGCAGGCGTGAGAGCAAGGGAGCTTGAATAAGAGAGAGAGAGAGAGAGAGAGACAGGGAGAAAGAGGCAGAGAAAGAGAGAGAGATGGGGAGAGAATCGTGGATGAGAGAGAGAGAGAGAGAGAGAGACAGCGAGGAAGGGAGATAAAATTTGTATTTTGTGTTTAGACCCAATCGTACTAATACGTTTCTAATCTAACATCAAAAAGAGCTTGTGGTGAATGACAATGTTGTTGATGGAATCTTATTGACGAATAAAGCTTGAAAAAAACAAAACAAAAAAACAAATATATTGAATAAATATATTAGAAAGGTGTCGGTATGCTTTGGGTGTTAGGGATAAAGCAGAAGAGTGGGAAGTGAAAGCAGGGTTAATGCAATGAATCCACAGTGGGTGAAGACTGGACACAGGACCGCTGGTAACCAACGTGGGACTCAAACCATGGACCAAAGGGGGCGGGGTGGGACTCAACAAGGGACACAATGAATAGGCCACAGACAACTTTACAAGGACCCAAGACTCCCAACCACAGGGCAAAGACTGCCAAGGACACCTAGCATGTTTGCGTTTAAGGGAACAACCATTGAAAACCCATTCTGAATCAGGTTAGCTGAGTTGATACTGCGTACGTTCACTCATTCCATTTGACATTTAATGTAAAATCCTTAGTGTCAGATGCTTGCGAAGAGAAAAATGGCCACCGTGGTGAACACTGCTTGAAAAACATATGGTAGACGAGTTTACGCGCTAATGACAGGGGGTCTGATATTTTGAAAATAACGACTTGAAGTTACTCACTCGATGTGGTCACATGTTGTTCTGGACCAATGGGATGGCAGCATTATTTTGTATATTTGACAAAAATGAGTAAATGGAACGGGCTGCGCAGCATTGAATCATGCGTTTGTGGGCCATAGATCCTCACTAGAACATTTGGATGTGGAATAACACACCACAGGGGGGTGGGGGGGTACTTCCGATCTCTGAATGTCACTTCCGGTGTCATTTACTTGCCGTGTATTTGGCTACTTGGGAGCACACACCTACAGGGTTATTTAAAAAGTATGGTGGTAACTTGCATTGTGCTATTCCTCACCCAAATGTTATCGTGCGGATCTGTGACCCACAAACGCATGATTTAATAATCAGTTCAAATCGTTCCATTGTCTCATTCCTTTTGGAATTATTAGTAGAAGCAGCCAGCCTATTGGTCCAGAAGAACATGTGACCACTCGATGAGTAACTGTAAGTCGGATTTTGACTGTTTCATAAATATACAATTTTAAACGGAGGGAGTGGGGTGTGGTCGGATTTTGAAACTGGTGTGTGTTTTGTGTGTTCTGTGTGCTCAGAGCTCGGTCCAGTACCAGAATTGGCATAGGCAACAATAAGGCCCCGGAAGTGACCTGCAGAACGGCGGGACAAAATGACTCCCACCAGCTTTTCGCACGTAAACCCGTCTATAGGTGTGTGTTCCTTTTAAATGGACAAGTTCAAAAATAAATCAGAACACAGCGACGTAACAACACCACCGTGCCAACAAAGTGATATTCAACCTAAAATTTTTACTGGAACTTCCCGCCAAACTCGCCTACAACATGAGAATATGGTGCTTGTCCGAAAAATAGGTATGTATCAACTCACACAATATTTCACATATTTTCTATTCGGTAGCACTTCATAATACGTGTCCGCATTTGAACATTAGTTACGCATTAGCTAAGCATTAGTTAAACCATCATTTCAACCTTAGTTAACCCTTAGTTAAGCATTACATCTTAATTATTTCGCATTACTTAATCATTAACTAATGATTTTCAGACCGTAATCTGGTTTACGGTGTGTTGGGTCTGGTCATGCCAGGTCTGAAGCCGTGCTTAATGCGTGAGGGCTGGTCTTAAAATCATTAGTTAATGATTAAGTAATGCGAAATAATTAAGATGTAATGCTTAACTAAGGGTTAACTAAGGTTGAAATGATGGTTTAACTAATGCTTAGCTAATGCGTAACTAATGTTCAAATGCGGACACGTATTATGAAGTGCTACCTTCTATTCACATGGTGTTCCTCTTGTCGTTTCGGACAATTCTTCCTCCAACCAACAAAATGGCATATTTTGGGAACTCTTTATTTTTCTCCACATTCACTCCCACTCAGCTTGTCTCTGGAATGTTCCACAAATGGTTGGTTGTTGGGTTAGTGGTTTGTGAACATGGACTTAAATATGTCATTGCCCTGTGAGTGGGGGCCTGGAAATGAAAACATGGACAGGGAATCAGGAAGGGTAGGATAATGATAAAATATGAATATGTATATAATATCGATCCCGCTGAATGTAATGGACAGAGATGGCAAGTAACAAAGTACATACTTAAGTATTGTACTTAAGTAGTTTTTACATCTATCTGTACTTTTAGAAGTATTTTTTTCTGCGATGACTTTTTACTTGTACCGAGTAGATTTTTAACAAAAATATCTGTACTTCTACTCCTTACTTTTCCCAAATCAGGCTCGTTCTTTTTGTTGCGCACTGATGGTAGGTGATAGAGATATGTATGGTGTGAATGAGCCAGTAGGGGGCGGTAATGCCACCAGATACTCGGCAGTTACATTGATGTACCATATGTGAAGTAAGTTCGGCTAGGTTTTTAACAATTTATTCAAACATTAAAACATTGTAAAACAGGTATTGAAAAATGACATGTACTTTTTACTTTCAAAAATAATTTTTTTAGTACGTTTCTGAGCCTGTTCTTATAACTATACTCGGGTAGATATTTGGATCAGTACTTTGTAGTTGTACTCAAGTATTTTTTTAAACAAATGTTTTACTCTTACTTCAGTAAGAAATATTGGTACTTTGCCATCTCTGGCTGTGGAATATTATTTAACTATAAGCCCGAAACGCAGACACAGAGGATATGATGGTGTTAATGCTAGCTTTCGAACAGATAGATGGATTTGTCCCAGATTCCGTGTGTTAATGCTATAGGGTAGGTTTTTTGAACTGACATTGGATGCCAACACTTTAAAGATGACTGAATTAAAAATGGCCAGATTTTTGTCTGGCCCATAACTTCTGACTGGGTAGATTTTCCCCAAATTTCTTCAGCTTGGTTCTCACAATAGTTGTTTGGTTTTAAGATGAAGCATATCAATTACATTTCATAAAAATCATAAAATATTTCAAGATGGCTGACATCTTTGTGTCTTTGCGTCTTTTTTTAAATGCTTTCACCACAACCCACGCAAATTTAATTAAAATCTAAATTTTAACCTCAAGGTCTACCACTTTAGCCACAATTCTTCATTTAAATCTACATTTTGCGGGAAATATCGTGACTTTCAAATCTTATCTAAAATCACCTTTTGACTTTTAACATTTTTCATTAGCTTTTATTGTTTTTGTTGGATTGTATTGCTTTATTGAATATTAATTTTCCTGTTTGCAGTCAGCCTATGAGATAGAGAAAGAAGAGTGAGGAGAGAGAGATAGAGATAGACAGAGGGAGAGGGATAAAATAATTGTATCCCCAAAACGTGGCGCGTCAGAGATTAAACGGTTTTGTGTTGGCCACGGCATATCCCTATCAATAAAGGTTTCGTTTAGTTAAGTCATAACATACTAAATGCTAAATGGACCAATGATCTTTTATCTTTATCTGCCAAAATTTTTAATAAGTATTTCAGCGTGTCTTGAAAGCAATAAGGGCCAATGTAAATGGGGACAAGGCAAAATTCTTAAAACCAAAAAAAAAAACTAAAACAAGACAAGTTGTGACTTCTATCTACCGAAACAATGGGAGTTTGTTTACCATCGCATGTCCGATGCCTGAGTGCTTTGTGGAAAAGGAAAGAAAAAATAAAAAGGAAAAAACCAACACAAGATCGATGGTTGTTAGTACAGAGGAATACAAAATGGCCGATGCATCGTTAGTACATTCTGTTGTTTGGAAGGGGGGAGAGAAAACATCAAAAAAGTTAGTAGTTAGTAGAATGGCACATTCCATGGATGATATGCGAGTTAGTTTGTTTCAAAGCGTGTTAGTATCGAACACAAGGAACTCAAAGGCAGAAACCAACAAAAATATAGAACAACAGGAAACACATGTTCTAGCTAATACAATGCTCTGGAGAGAAATGGTTAGCGCTTGTCTCGAGAAGGTCATCATCGTCGTCGTCGTCCAAACATTTCTTCTTCAGGCATCTGCATCTTCCAGCATTAGCTTGACAGCACTAACCTTATAAATAACGGCTTTCATATAAATGACAGGAATAAGGTTTTGCTGCTATTCTGCAACCTTCATCCGGGGCAGGGCTACGACCCGGTTCAAGGAACGAAAACGGAAACTGAAAACGGACAGAAATTTACGGAATTTTATGAGGAGCGGAAACGGAAACAAAAAAAGATTTATTCACCTGTTCCGGAACAGAAACTGAACTTTATGAAATCCACAAAACTGGTAAAAACTTTATTTTTTCTGTTCTCTGTATATTTGAATATTTCCTATGTCTGGGAGACTATTTTCGGTTGTGCATCCATCCAACTTTTACTGTCAGTCATCAAGCCCCATGCATCTGGGGCTCCATCTTGTGGACAGACAAGGAAGCAAATGTTATGGCGTTTTAAACCCGGTTTCACGTTAATACAGTTGCATTGAAGTTTGAAAGTCCACCAAATATATAAACTTAACATTGCACAATATAGGGAACTTTAAGAACGAACACAATCTTTGCATTCTGAACTGGTTCAGGACTGATATTTTGGTGGCGGAAAGTTTCCGAGAACGAAAACATTAAACATGAACCGGCTGAACCGTTCGGAACGGAACATTTTCAAAAAAAATCCACCACACATCCTTGTGGGTGTGGTCTGACTGGGTTTCTGGGTAGAGTCGGAACACATGAAAGAGTGTAAGCTCCTTCATCCTTCATTTGGGATGAAGGAGCTTACACTCCATCAGACCACGCCCACAAGGAAGTGATAAAGCTGCGACGTCACCATGGCAACTGGACGCCACTCCTAATGAAGGTGGCAGAATAACGATTGAAACTGTCGAGGTATTTAAAAACCTTATTCCTGTCATTTAAATGAAAGAAGTTATTTATTGGTACATGGTCTGACAGAATGAACGCCATCCAGCGAGCACTAACCTTAGCTTGTTAGCATTGGCATTTCTTTAGCATAGCATATTAGCCTTAGCATTAGCGTTATAGCAATAGCCTGTTAGCATTAGCTTTAGCACCATAGGATAGGTATGTTAGCATTAGCACTAAAGCCTTAGCATTAGCTTGATGGTGTTAGCATTAGCTTGTTAGCATACAGCATATAGCATTTATCTAGCATAGTACATTAGCCTTAGCATTAACTTTATAGCAGTAGCATGTTAGCATTAGCACGAGCACCAGAGTAACACAGCAGTTCTACAACTCATGGAGGTTGAACAGCACACACAGACATTCACACAGTTTTAATAAAAGACAATACACAAACTTCCCTTTTATTCTGGAATATTCTGGAATGTTCTTACTCCTGCATTAGGGGTGAAGCTATCAAAAACCTTCGGTTCGAATTTGATTATTAAATGAATATGCAGGACTCTAGATAAACTTTAGATAGACACCCAAATTTGCGTGGTCCAATCACCGCCCCGTTAAGGTGGGCCTTATTCGAATCGAGACGTGGGCCTCCACGTCACTCGTCACGCCGACTGTGCTGTGATTTGATAGCTTCATTTGATTGACACTTTTTCCAGCCTGTCTAATCCAGAACAAATGATAGTACTAGTCGTGCGTGATGTGTGGACGAAGGAACGAAAAAGGAAACCGAAAACGAACAGTATTTTACGGAATTTTAAGGGGAGCGGAAACGAAAAAAAGATTTCTTCAACTGTTCCGGAACAAAAATGGAACATTATGAAATCCACAAAACCGGTTAAGAACGTTTTTTTTTGCGTTCTCTATATATTTTAACATATACTATGTCAGGGAGACCATTTCCAGTTGTGCATCCGTCCAACTTTCAGTGTCAGTCATCAAGCCCCATGCATCTGGAGCTCCATCTTGTGGACAGACGAGGAAGCGAATGTAACGGCGTTAGTACAGTTACACTGACATTTAAAAATCCACCAAATATATTTTGTATAAAATATAACACAATTTAACATTGCACAATATAAGGAACTTGAAGAATGAACACAATTTTTCGCGTTCCGAACCAGTTCAGGACCGATATTTTGGTGGCGGAACGGAACGGTTCAGAGAAGGAAAACATTAAACATAGGCCTGGCTGAACCATTTGGAACGCAACTTTTTAAAAAATAATTTGGTCTTCAAGCCCTGGTCGTGACCGTGACAACTAAACAATAGCTGTGTCCAAGAATGCTCCCTATCCCACTATATGGGGCGCACGCCATTTTGCAGGGATGTCTGAATTCTCCATGTACCCTATATATTGCACTGAAAGGTTTTTTTTTAAATAATTATATTTTATTTTATAATCATTTTGTCAGCGCTAACTCTAGTGTCCAAAATCTCAGCCGTTGCTGTTGAGTGCACTATAAGTGAGTGCACTATATGGGGGGTAGGAAGTAGGGGATAGGGAGTGATTTCGGAGACAGACATTTTCTCCTTGGGAAGACGTATTAAACTTTAGTGCCCAGATAAAACTGTAAGCTCGTACAAGCTGGGGGATTGGACAACACTACCCTGACATGTATGTACTTATAGCCACCAGTGACCACCAGGGGGAATCGATACACAGTATTAAAAGTCCTATCCTGTCCCAGAGTACATAAAAAAAAAAATATATATATAAATAAATCCTTGCACCCTTCGGGGGAAAAAGCTGAGAACTGAGGAGAACAGACCCCAGCACTGAGTCACTGTCTGTCTCGGCGGTAAAAAGAAAAATGAGCTTGTGTACTGTAAGACCGGCTAACACAATGGATAAAACATATGGTTTATTGTTGCTGGCTTGGTGGAGCAGTCGGAGAGTCACCCGCACCCAGGGTTCTCCACACCCTCGCCGTTCTTCGCCCAATCTTTCTAATCTCATTTCAAGGCTGCAGAAGACGACTGGTAGCATGTAAGTATTGACGATTTTGGCTAAATTCTGCTAGTATAATTTCATATAAAAACTCCCATCACGGACTTATCCTGTGGAGGATTTCAATGAAGGTTCAAACTAAAATTGCTGTTTTAATCATATTCATGCAAAATATCCATGCGAACAAGTCTTAATTTTCTCATTGTGAACCCTGAATACTCTTGTGATGAATTTATGAATCTAGCATTATTTAAACACTATGTCATAGCACATGCAAGCATAAACCCCATTTGTGTGAATTTAAATGGCTTTATTAATATCTTAAGTTACAATTATACAATGAACACAATAGCAATGCAAAGTATTTACAGAGAATTTAGATAAATGGTCACGGACAATATTTCAAAGCATCTCACCCCATGATCACCCTAGCTGCATGCTAGACTGTTAGCACCAAATTATATATATTGTTGACGTGGCTTGGTCTATATCTATATTAGCTTGAAAACAAAATTATTTTTAAACACACAACGCATAAAAAGACATCACTGGAGCCAGGGCTTCAAAACTGAATTATTTTTAAAACGTTCCGTTCCGAACGGTTCAGGCAGACTTATGTTTAACGTTATCGTTCTCGGAACTGTTCCACCTCCAAAATATCGCTCCTGTACCAGTTCGGAACGCGGAAATTTTGTTCGTTCTTAGAGTTACTTATATTGTGCAATGTATAGTTTATACAAATATATTCAGTGGACTTCAGTGTAACTGTATTAATGTTTAATAAAACGCCATTACATTCACTTCCTCGTCTGGAGACCCAGATGCATGGGGCTTGATGACTGACAGTGAAATATTTTGAGAATGTGAAAAAAACAAGTTTTTAAAAACGGTTTTGTGAATTTCATAACATTCCGTCTCTGTTCCGGAACAGTTGAAGAAATCTTTTATCATTTCCATTTCTGCTCCTCGTGATATTCTGTAAAATTACGTCCATTTTCGGTTTTCTTTCTTTTAACCGGTTCGGAGCCCTCATAACTGGTGAATGTATATTTATATAATATTCAATATTTCATTATTGAATACAAACTAGTTTAAGCAAGCTTTTGATTCTCATTGTACTACCATAAACCTGAAAATATGTTATCTTAACTTTTGTTCTTCTACTTATTCTGCACGTGGAAATGGACTTGGAAATTTGAATAACTACATTCAGCGGCAAGAGTTGAAAGCGAGTCACTGCTGTCTTAGGGCAGATGTTTGCCGTATAATGAATTTCACATCAACATGACAGCTGAGAGGTTGGTGGTTTCTCCGCAGAGCTACTCACTATGATTACTGCGAGGTAGTGGAGCCCGGATGGGTCAAAGGCAATTTGCAAAGTGCAAAAGTTACGACAGCGTATGATAATCGGAAGTATACTTGTTGTTGGCATACATTTGATTGAATCCCTGACATGGCGTGGAAATCATTGAAATTAAAATGCATGGTCGAGCGATGTGTGGCCGATTTGTTTGGTTTGGCTCGCCGAACTACCATTTTTCTCATTTTTTGGGGAAACGAGATTGTGACGTGCAGAAGATTTGCACCTCCCCGTTTCAGGCGGAGTTGAATGTATCCATGTGGAGTTGTTTACAATTCCTGTACTCGCACGGTGCGCAAGCTGAGATGCCTGGGAATCGCTGCGTTAACGGCTGTGGAGCATCATCGCGCATCGTGCAAGTTACATTTCTTCCGTTTCCCCAAATGGAACATTACTGCAATCCGACGACACAGAAAGACGCCATCTTCATTGCTGATGTTGATCTATACAAGTTACCTAAAATATTTGTCAAATGAGTGTCTAGCATCTACTAGTAGTATTCCAGTGCTGAGTTTCCTTCACACCGAGTTGGTGCGCCCGAAATGGCTCATAACACTGCGTGTAGATCCACGTGACCACGTGAGGACTAATGCAGTGGCCGCATTATCTCGGAGGCCGCATTACCGTGAGTGGGAAGCTACCTCACGGGACTGCGTGTGCTGTGATCTAAGCCACATTCACAAGACTATGTACGAGGCTGACTGGGAAAAGGGTCTATCCAGTCACCCCCGAAATACTAACTTTTAATAGCAGTTAGTCAGGTCGGTAGGTCGAGTTCTCTCCATGTCATTTAATTCTAGTTGCAAAGAGAACTTGTATATATTTAGATGGTAAGTAATATGCATTTACATGTTAATTATTGTAACTGTAAAAAATGTAATTACATGGCAATTACTATGAATTTTTCATGTTCGTTTTGTTCACTATAAAATCAACCAACACCCTTGTACCTACAAAGTATACTTAATCAGTAATTTATAATGTAATGATCCAGGGATATAATTCTAATTACATAGTAGTTGAAATATAATTACATGGTAATAACATTTTTTTTAAACATGAAATAGATTAATCATGTTCTAAAAGGGTTTCTTTGTTTATACTCAGCTTGGGGGGGGTCATCATAGACTATTCAAAAATGTATTCTGGCTATTGTTTCACAATATTTGCCTAAAGTGGACATTTTGAGTTCCTCCCAGATTTCGGCTCATTTTGAAATTGTGGAATTTATGACGTAGCAAATTCTTCTAAGTCTTTCTGTTGCAAGAAATATTCCGTTGACGTCACGTATATCGCCCCCCACAGTATAAGCGTGGAACTGCGTCAAACTTTTTCAACTAATAACCAAAAGTCGATGATATTGCATGTTGCATATTGCACGTATGTACGTGTACATTTTTGTGTTTGTGTGTAACTATTACACGGGAAAACGCCTGTTTGGGCACTTTGTCTACGCTTCGGGGGTCCTCCCATATTCCCATTGAAATGCAACAATGTCTGTGTTTTACACGCATAGGAAAAAATATATTTGAACATTTTCGCACCGGTTGAGTTCACCCCCACACCCCCCACTCCCATGTCCAGTGCGGTGCCTTTGATTTTCTACCGTTCTAAAATAGTTTTTATTTATTTCTAGGCAAAATATCATACATTTGAACTGCCCGCTGCCCTACAAAATACTTCTCGATTCGGCCTCTATCACAGCAATAGTGATTGCTCTCCGCCCCAATCACCGCAGTAGTCACAATCCGCACAGCCCCGGGAGATAAACAGCGTATGGCAACCTGAACCCCCGGCGCGCGCATGTCTCTCACAGACTCTGCCTCAGCGCGCGCAGGCCCGTTAATGCTGCGGCCTATCGATGGAATCTCGGATTGTGTTTAC
>OMKY01244190.1:0-10984 GCA_900302395.1 Bregmaceros cantori | reverse complement strand
AAGTCACATTCAGTAAAAAAAAAATAGAGACTAAGAGAGAGCCAGAGAGAGAGACTGAGAGAGCGCCCAAGAGGGAGAGACCGAGAGAGAGACCAAGGGAGAGAGAGAGAGCGAGAGAGGAAGCGGCAGAGAGAGAGACCGAGAGAAAGTGTGTGAGTGAGAGCGCCTGAGAGAGAGAAAGACAGAGAGCGTGCGAGAGAAATTTAGTCGAATAAAAGTAAAAAGTAACTTGTAAGAAATGTACTCCAAAAGTAAAAAAGTACACCAAAAAATTGTAACAGAGTAAATGTAATGCGTTACTGCCCACCTCTGTATATGTCACCGTGGGCGTGTGTGAGCGGTGCATCGAATGCTTGGCTGATGTGTGCACAACAAGGCGTTTTAGTGATTTCAATCATGATAACTGGTACACCCAGCCATACATCATGTTAGCCATCGACAGACTACAGGGGGCGTCGACACGCAGCTCGTCCAATATGGATCCCAACTAATGAAAACACTCACTGCATAATCCACGTCCCATGTCACCACACAATAAGCAGTTTAAGCCATCGGCTCAAGCTACATCTCTGCCTTGTAGCTGAGACAAAGGCTGTGTTCCGAAATCACTCCCTAGTCCCCTACTGCCTATATAGTCAGAGATGGCAAGTAACGAAGTACAAATACTCAAGTACTGTACTTAAGTAAAATGTTCAAGTATCTGTACTTTTAGAAGTACTTTTTCAGCGATTACTTTTTACTTGTAGTGAGTACATTTTTAACAAAAATATCTGTACTTCTACTCCTTACTTTTACCAAAACAGGCTTGTTACTTTTTTTTGCATTGACGGGGTAGGATATCGTCTATAATATTAGCCAGCAGGGGGCGCTGATGAACCGAGTACAGTCCCAGTTAATAAGTGGATTTCATTTAGTGGCGAGATATAAGATAAATTAGGCTAGTTGTTAATTTATTCGAGCGATAACATTGACAAACTAACATTGAAAAAATGCATTTTACATACAATTTTATTTGTAGTACTTTGTACTTTTTGAGTAAATTTCTGAGCCTGTACTTTTTACTTTACTTGGGTAGCTATTTGGATCAGTACTTTGTAGTCGTACTCGAGTTGTTTTTTTTACAAATGTATTTTACTCTTACTCAAGTAATAAATCCCGGTACTTTTGTCCATCTCTGTATATAGTGCACACACTTCTAGTGCACTCAACAGCAAGGAGTGGTGGACACTAGAGTCGCGCCATCAAAAATACTATAACTTTATAAAATTCAACAATCGTCACACAAAGTCAAACGTAGTTACATTCATAACTATTCCTTAGTCCGTAGTGTTGTATGAATGCTATAAATCTATTACATGTCGACTCTTTGCTGTACGTATATAGCCTGTGGTCCAAAATTTTGCGTACAATTGCATTACTGTGGTCAATATACAATTATACAGTTCATTATACAATTAAAAAACTCACATTTATACGACATTGATATCGTCATAAGAGTGTTTACTACCACCGTTGTGGTTTTACCGGTGTATCTTGTGTATTGTGACGTCAGCAAAATATTACTCAAGTAAAAGTTAAAAGTAGTCATCCAAATAGTTACTCAAATAAAAGTTAAAAAGTACTCCACAAAAAAGTTACTTAAGTGGCGAAAGTACTGAGTAACTTTCAGTTAAAAAAATAGGAGTATTTCTCTCAAGAGAGACCGAGAAAGATAGAGACAGCGAGCGAGAGCGCCCAAGAGAGTGAGAGCGAGAGCAAGAGAGCGTCAGAGACGGACAAAGACCGTGAGAGAGAGAGAGAGCGAGAGAGAGAGCGAGAGAGAGAGCGAGAGCGAGAGAGAGAGATATGACATCGTGTGCCAACATTTCCCAACGGGTGTCGCAAAAGTCCAAGTTAATGTAACGAGTAGTGAATTGCTGACATTCAGTAAAAAGTAGAAATTCTCACCTAAAATTTACTCCAGTAAAAGTAGAAAGTAACTTGTGAAAAATGTACTCCAAAAGTAAAAAAGTACACAAAAAAATTGTAACGGAGTAAATGTAATGCGTTACTGCCCATATCTGCCCATCGCATCATCTTTCACACGCAACCACCCGGTGGAGCTGTGGCGAGCAGCATTTTTTTTTTCATCCTAGCCATCAGTTTTGTCTGAGATTTGATTCCCCGCTCCGACTGACCCAAATGATTTGGCTCGTCGTGGGCGGCTTGAGTGGGCGGACAGCTCTGTAGTTCAGAAAAACTGATGGTGTGGGCAGAAAAAGAAAAGTTTCACGGTAGAAGTTTAGACAAAAAAAAGAAAAGTGCACGCTCCTGCGGAGAAAAAGCTGTGTCATGCACACGTGTATGGCAAACATGGCTGCTGTGTCGACAGGCCACTTCGGCCACATTCACACCAGGTGCAACAATAGGTCGCTTGATCGTTATAAAGATAATCCAATAGTTGTTGACCGTGCACATATAACCATCTTCGTCATTGATTCCAACGAATCACAATTTCTGATGATCCGAGGGAATTATGGGTTATTGTCACCAGTCACCAATAGGTGGGAATGAAACCACTAACATTATTTTAACAAGGAGGCTGTGTTGGAGGGGGCTTTATTAATCTGTCAGTGACAATGAATGAAAGCTTTATTGATAAAGCGTATTCATGCAACAAAAAGTACTGAGAAAACTACGGTTTAGCTTTTAGATTCATTTCTAGAAAAAAATGAATCGATGTGTAATTTCTAAATGATTTGATATAAGCAGCAGCTGTTCAACTCATCATCTTGAAACCACTATCAATAAAAAACATTTGAAATTAATTTGTTGAAATTATTTAAGTAAGTAAGTACATTTTTTTCTAATGTAATCTAAACATAATTTAACACCCTATTATATTACTTTTGGATTAGTTGAAATAACCTTAATCAAATCATGTAGAAAATAATTTACTGTGATTTTCTTTGCTCTTAATTTATTTAATTAAAGTTTGATTCAAACTACATCATAACTTGAACAGCTGCAATTATTTGACTCAAGTTTATTCTAAAAGGTCACCCGAAAGCAACCCACTCCCTGCCCTGTAGAGAACTAATGGCATTCCAATGAGGTTAATTATATGTTCACAGTCCTCGATTTTATAATAGATGAAAAGAGTTAATTATACTCTTCATACCCCTGCTACAGTTCCGTAGGATTGGGTTTCACACCAATTACAATAGTGTGAAACCTTAAAGATCCACCAAAATTCAACACTATACCAATTAATCCACACAACATGAAGACGAGGATCTGCCCAAAAAAATCCTTATGACCCGTTCTATTCTATGAATACCTTTTAACTTCCACACCTTTTTAAGATATGGTATTTGTATTTCACAGCCAAATAGTTGCTGCTGGTGATGCAAATTTCTAACCACGTATTCAGGACAGTTTTAGTGCCGTTTGTTGTTTTGCTCTCAAAGGGTTAACAGCTCCATGTGTTGTTGCATTGATATGTCATCTCTGTGTGAAGCTAAATAGATCTAAACAGAATCTAACCACTCAACAGCAAAAGCAAACCACCTGCCGCGCTCTAACCTCTGAGGGCTCCTTCCAACGCGCCATCGTCACGTTCGTGTGTCGCCTCTTATCTTAAGACCTTAGCGAAGGAAAATCTCTCCAATGTAAGCCCTCAGTTTCTAAACCCCATTATAAAGCTTTGAACCTGCCGGTCCCCGATTGATTCCCTGAGGTGCAAATGAATGGAAATCCTATTTCCAAGAGGATTAAAAAAAAAATGTAGTTAAGCAAATTCCAAGCGCTTAAACGTAATGGAAAAAAAACTCAGAGGGTTAAAACTAAAATACTATAACTAAATTACGATCAAAACCGTTTTATGAATACGCCTTAGCCTGCCAACCACGGCAGGGTAGACTTGAATATCTCTCTGAAAGATGCAATCTGCAATTTTTCAACAACATTAAGAGTGACTAGGTGGTGGCATACCTTGACTCTCCTTCCAGGATTATTGAAACTCGGCACAGGTGAGGTCCCAGTCATCACAGGGAGGGGAGGGAGGTGGTGGGGGGGTAGGGATATAGAAATTGCTTGAATTAACATATTCTTACTTTTTATACTGGATGGGAGGGGAGGGGGTTCAAAGGAATACTCAATGAACAAAATAAAATGTGTTGAAAAAGAAGATTGCACTTTTAAAGAAAACTAAGGAATAACTGAAGGTCCCTTTAACATTTATTGTTTTCAAAGTCATGACACTGAAGTGTGTTTTTTCCAAAGTCCTTGTGCTGCTCTCTTATTTTTGTGATGTTGCTGCCTGAAAGTGCATGTGTGTGTGTGTGTGTGTGTGTGTGTGTGCGTGCGCACGTGTGTGTGTGTGCGCGCACATGTATTTGTGCGTGTATTTGTGTGTATTCATCTGCGTCTGCTGTTGTTCACTGCTCACCGATCATCATACATGAAGCAACATATGTGCACCACACCAAGGTTGATAGATATTTTACATCATGCACAAACAGCAACTAGAATGTCATTGATTGATTGCTGTGTACACAAAACACACACACACACACACACACACAGCACAACAGAAGAAGAAGCTGTCCCAAAGAGCATGCAGGGAGGTTAGAAAGTTGGAGACTTGGTACTGTGAATGGCCGAGTAAGTGAAACCTCCAACTGTAAATACCAGTCGATTGCCTACAGCTACGGACTGTGCAGATCTTAAGCTGAAGGTTCAATCACTGCCACTGTAGGTACTCTATAGTACCACCTAGTGGCACTATAGCCACTAGCAAGGATGAGTGTGTGTATTCTGAAAGGGAGGAGGAGAGTGTAACAGGTGTGTAATTGCAAGAGTTGCTGCGTGTACAGACACACATGATATAACACAACGTAGAGTACTGCAGGGAGGTTAGGAAGGTCGAGACTGGGCACTGTGAGTGGCCGAGTAAGTGCAAATTCGGACGATGAATATGAGTCGATTTCCTGCTGCTGTCAACTGTGCCACCTTAGCACTGCTACATCCCTGCTAGAGGGTCCTGGGACCGAATCCCAGCCCGCCTAGGTCTTTTCTGTGTGGAGTTTACATGTTCTCCTCGTGTCTGCATGGGTTTCCTCTGGGATCCCCAATTCCCCCCACCATTAAAAACATGATCTACATGGCCCCTGATTTCTGCGCATGCTGTCCACCGCTAAATTTTTACCGCTTTATTTTATTATTTATTTTATTTATTTTAATTTTACCACCGCTTTATGTGTGACTAAATACTTTAGTCACACATAAAGTAATTTTACCTTTACCTTTTTTTAGCTGCCGGTGTAGTTCTAGCGCTTTAGCCGGTTGCACTACGTCTCCTGGCATAGCATGATAGCAGCACAATAGCTGTCACTAAGCGTTAACCTGATGCTGGGGGGGATGCTTCCCTTTGGCAGTAAGTAATACACAGTTTACAGGCGTGTCGTGAGTGAACAGGCACGCCAAGGGGTGGATATCAATAAGGACTACATGGGCTTCAGCTCAGGGCAGAGCTTCGGAAGGGGCAGAACTAAATATGTGCCACTCCAAAAACTAAAATGAAAATAATATTAGTATATTTTAAAAACAAGTTAAACTAGTCAATCAAGTTCAGCATTAGTGTAATATAATGTGAATGTAAAGTGGAACTGGATAAGTGACATCTAGGTGGCGGATAGTAATTCTGTATTTAAAACTTAAGAGGTTTGACCGAGTGATTATGGACACCGCACCTAACGCGACCCCATCCATGCTGTGTCTACCACAGCGCCCGCAGTGTCGCGATTTCGACTACGCTCGTCTACCCCCCGATCTCTTCAACCCAGTTTCCGACTAATCCTATCCAATAAAGATGGATAAACGGCGCCGACGCCGGAAAAAATAACTTTAAAAAAAATTACAAATTCTGAGGTTTTGTACAATGTGTTGCATTTGTTGTGGTGTCACTGACCTACACTATCAAGGTGTTGAAGTGGGGGCATCAGAGTGCACATCTCAGAAATATAAAGAAAGACAAGGAATGTGTGTGTCTTGATTGTTTTAAGTAATCTAAAAGTAATCTAATCGGTAGTTACCGGTTTTAAAAATTAAATAATCCTCCAAATGTAACCCCTGCCCAACCCTAACTATTAAGTAATACAGTATTAAAGCACAATTATGGATTTTGAAATGATGCAACACTGGCAGTATCAAATATACTGAAATTTCTGCAAGTCAATGGTCCAGTTATTTTATGTATTATATATGTAACGGATGTGTAACGGTCATGTCATTTTAGCATAGCAGTGATTGAACTGACAGTAAAGGGCTGACAATCGACTGCTATATGTAGTCCTACCTACGATCTGTCTGGAGACTAACGGTACTCAATTCTCTCCCACCCTCTTGTTTTGTCCCGCTGAATTGTGGGAAATCCCACCCTCTCTCTGATTGGCTAGTACTTTGCGTTGTGTGTGATATTTAATTGCAGCGCCTCCTGTCGTCTTCTTACATCTGTTACATATATATGGTTAACGTTACCACATGCCAAATCTGTTTGGGTAGGGGGTGCAGTGCAGGTGGTTCACCCCGGTTGTCATTTAAGCTAGCACTACCCCTGAGTTTATTTTGACACAAGAGGTCATTGTTGGTTTGAGTGGCACAACAAGCTTTTACCGCATGGGTCGTTTATAATTCAGGGCGCGATCTTGGGTAAGTGTGTCTACACTTACACCCACGTCTGCAGGTTGGAATAGTGAAGGCTTCGGTCAGCAGTTCCAGGTTGACTGGAGTTCTATGAAACTTTAATAAAGATATTCAGTTGCGTCCTTTGATTCAATTTGCATATTACAATCTTGTAGCCTTTTTCTGGAGGGCAGGATTTGAGAACACGGTCTCACAAAACTCTCTGTGGCTATCAGGCCGTTAAAGTCCAGAATAGGCGTTATATTTAAGCGATTGTAGAAATGTTTAATCACACATTTTAAATTATATTACGGTATGGATTACACAGTGGCTCTGTTGAAGCATAAACGTAGCTTTATCTCATTCTGTGAAGTCCAAATGGAACCACGGGGCACAGAGTTGGAACTCGAAGGATAGGAAATAGAGTTTGAAGTACGGAGAGAGGGAGCGAGAGAGGGAGAGAAAGTGCACGAGCGAGAGAGATGGAGAGAGCGATAGAGTGAGAAAGAGCGAGAGGGGTGTGCGAGATTTTCACATGTCTCCCAAGATGAATCTCAAATTCCGTCACAAAATAGGCACTCCAGCTTGCGAGACAGATTGACGGAGACGTGTGTGTGTCTGTGTTATGTGAGTGCACGTGTGTGTGTGTGTGTTTGTGCAGCATGAGAGAGAGAGAGAGAGAGAGAGAGATCACACCTTTCCCAGACAGTTATCAATGCCATCGTCTCACTCCAGCTACCAGTGCTTATGGAGGGAGGGGAGTGGATGGCTCTGTGAAATATGAGAGGCTTCCCAAACTTTATCCATGTTTGCTGTGGCTATGGTGTGTGTGTGTGTGTGTGTGCATGTGTGCGTGCATGTTCTAGTTTGTGTACATGATGCGAGTGTACATGTGTGTTTGCACGTGTGATTTTCTGTGTATGTATTATAGCTGTCGGTATGATTTCACTATGCATATGTAATCAAATAAGAATAGTGTTTATGTTGGGTAACTTAATTTTGTATTATTGTGTGTGTGTCTGTATGTTCCATGCGCATACATGATGTGATCGTTTGTATGCATGTGTGTGCAAATATCTATATTTGTTTATGTCTGTATGTTTCCATATGGGTAGATATTGTGAGTGAGTCTGAGTGTGTGTGTGTGTGTGCGTGCATTTGTCTATATGTGTTTTATATATTTTGTGTCTGAGCATAATGTGTGAGCAGATATCCTGTGAGTATGTTTGTCTGTATGCTTTTTTATGTATTCTGTGTCTGTACATAATGCGCGTGTTTGCAGATATTCATGTGCGTGTGATTATGTTTGTCTAATTTTTATATATTTTGTGTCAGTACACAATGTCTGTGTTTGCAGATATTCATGTGTGTGTAAGTATGTTTGTATGTTTTTTATATACTTTGTGTCTGTACATAATGTGTATCTGTGTTTGCAGATATTAATGTGTGTGTGAGTGTGTTGTCTGAATTTGTTTATATATTTTGTTTGCAGATATTCATGTGTGTGTGTGTGTGTGTGTGTGTGTGTTTGCAGATGTTCATGTGTGTATGTGTGTATGTGTGTGTGTGTGTGTGTGTTTGCAGATATCTTTGTGTGTTTGTTCCTGTGTGTTGCTGTTTACCACTGAATCCCATGCCTGGCTGTGTTCTTGTATCTTGCTGCCTGGCTGCCTCTCAGACGCCGGTCCCGGTGGGTCTGTCTCTGACCTGTTTACCGAGCCTGTCTGCGGCGTCCACTCCACACGCCCCCAGCAGCTAACAACGCTATTCTCTCTGTCCGCTACCGCAGGCCCCACAAACATGCAGCATCACAATGTACTTTACTGCAGTTGTGATACAAACTCACAAACTAACGAACGGAAATCATATTTCTAAGATGCTAAAAAAAAAAAGAAATAGTTAACCATATTCCAAATGCTAAAACGTCTGCTTCAAAAAGTAGAAAACTTGTGCTGGCTTTATGGTAGCCTGGCACGCCAGACCCAATGCATCGTCCACGAATTGCACATCGCTAGGCGATGCATTGGGTCTGGCTTGCCAGGCTAGCTTTATGGCACCCAGCATCCAGCACACGTATGGCGCCTGTGACTAATTTCATGGCACGGTCAGCAGCCGACTTCTTCTCCCCTCGCCAACCTTTCTGCAATGTTTTTCTCCTATCTCTCTCGTCCCACTTTCAAAAGCTAACCCTGTCAATAAAATGATAACATTTTTGAGTTATTTTTTTGAGTTCAGAGTTCAGTAGTGATACCACTGTTGGAAAGAAGCTATTCCTGAACCTGGTAGCCTTTGTGAGCAGAGCTCTGAAACATCTGCCAGAGGGTAGGAGTGAGAAAAAGGATGTCTGGAAACAAGAAAATTCATAATTTAAAGTATTATGTAAAATATAATTCAAAGCATTAAACGTCTACAATATCTCCCCCCGATTTCTTGCATCCAACTTTCAAAAGGCAACCCTGTCAATAAAATAGAAAGTAGCGCTTAGACTGAGAAAAAAAAGGAAAAAAAAACAGAAAAAGTCAGAGGGTTAAATCTAAATACTAGAAAGAAATTCCAAATGGTATCCAGCATCTGTCTGCAGTGGCAGAATATCCTTGAACATCTCTCTGAAAGATGCAATCTGGAATTTTTGTATGATACAAACTCGCAGAATAGGAATTCTTCTTGGTAGTCATGCAAAGGAGATGACATCGTAATTTAAATCATTTAAAGTATTTTCAGCCAACAAGATGAGCTCGTTAGAATGGGCGACACATCACTAACGGCTCACTCTTAAATAACCCCCTTTTTTCATGGATGCTGGGCTGACGAGGTTAACAAAACGATGCTACTCGTGTGACTCTGTATCATTAGCTTGCTGGGTTCAGCTGCCATGCTAACTAGCTGGAGTTGTCATCAGAAACAAACATAATGAATAATTTAAAGTACAACTCAAAGTATTTCCGTCAAGAGGAGCTCGTTAGAACGAGGGCCCCATCACTAGATGTTCACCCTTAAATAACGCTCGGTTTCATGGAATGCTACGCTACTCGTGAGACTGTGTGTCATTAGTTTAGTCAAGGACAAGGCTGTGCGTGGCTTCATGTAATATTGAACATGCAGAGTTTTCACGACGGGGACGACGCCCGGAAATTAATCTGTGCTGCACTGATCAAGACTTGTGCCGCACTGGCGGCTTGGTTTGCCGTTTTAGGCTGCATGGAAAGTTCTCCCGTACAGTCGACGGGGTCCTTAATGAACTGTGGTTGGTGAATTTCACTAATAAAAAGCAAAAAAAAAAAGCAAAAATGTATCATGCTTTCTAATAAAGCCGGAAATAATATTTATTTAGTTCTCAATTAATAGGAGGGCCCTACCAACCTAAGCATACCACTGTTGTTGAAAAAAGGATGTCATCGGAAACAAAAACATGCATAATTTAAAGTATAACGTAAAGTATATTTCAAAGTATATCCAGTCTACAAGATTCAATTTTTCCGTTCATGGTTTTTGTTTCACGGATACTGGGCTGACTGACAGGTTTTAAAAATTATGCCACTTTTGTGAAATAAGAAACATGCATTTTTTTTTTTTATTACTTCAAAATGTACGTCATTTTTTCGTCCATTTCATTGACAGCATTAGTGTGAAGGGGGGACAACTCAACTCAACTCAACAGATTTTTATATAGCGCCAAAATCGCAGCCGAAGCTGCCTCAAGGCGCTTCACAAGAGCTGGGACAAGCGGAAATGCAGTTTATGACCATGAGGGGATGCGATCTAAGCTGTGTGTCCTGTCATCGGGGCTGACTTTTAGTATCAGCAGTCTAACCCCCTGCACCACAGGGCCAGCCTCCAAACATACATAATGTAAAGCACTCTTAAAGTATCTCCAACTGCCAAGATAAGGTTTTTTTTTTTTTTTAGAATGAGCGAGTCACCACTAGCAGCTCACTCTTAAATAACTCTTGGTTTCACGGATCCTGGGCTGACTGACAAGGTTCGCAAAATGCTCTGCTACTTGCGAGACTGTGTATCATTAGGTTAGTCAAGGGCGAGGCCGTGCGTGGCTCCATGTATTATTATCGTAGCCAGAGGGGCTGATGGGCGAGGCTAGAATCACACTTCTCTCTATGTGTCTGCTACCTCGTCTTCGCCAACCCCCGGCTGTCAGAAAGTGGCAGTGCCGTGACGTGCCCAGCAGGCCTATATTAATACGGAACTTTCAGAGCACGCAGCCTTTGCCCGCCAATTTTCTCGTCGTCCGACACCAAGTCGTTGCTTTCGAACCTGCCGCCTGCATCTCTTGCTCTCTCTCTCTCACCCCCGTCTCTCTCTCTCT